>CABHPQ010132283.1:13216-54128 GCA_902168405.1 Peromyscus aztecus | reverse complement strand
AGAAAGAAAGAAAGAAAGGAAGGAAGAAAGAAAGGAAGAAAGAGAGAAAGAGAGAAAGAGAGAAAGAGAGAAAGGAAATGGAAGCACCCAAGCAAAGTAATATGAGAAAAATATATATACCCAAAAATACCTATGAGTTTATTTTGTGTTGGCCATCTACTGCCAATCATGGGGCCTGCACTTAGGTATGGTTTGCATAACCAGTGATAGTGCCTCAGAGGAACTAATTTTTCCTTTAAGAGTATTCATTAATTGACAACAGCTTCTTGGTTGGGGATAGGAACTCGTCTACTTCCCCATCTCAATGCAGGACCCCATTTGGTTTGGATATGTGTAGGCTCTATGCATGCTACCACAGACTTTGTGAGTTCATATGTGAGTCAGTCCTGTTGTGTATGGAAAACACTTTTTTCCTGATAACATCCAGCCCCTCTGGCTCTCACAGTCTTTCTGCCTCCTCTTCTGCATAGTTCCCTAAGTTCTAAAAGGAAGGATCTGATGAAGATATCACATTTAAGGCTGAGTGTCCCAATATCTCTCACTCTCTGACATTGTCCAGTTGTTGGACTCTGTATTCCTTCCCATCAACTGCAGGAGGAAGCTTCTCTGGTGAAGGCTGAGCAAGACACTGATCTATGGGTAAAGCAGAATGTCCTTATGAGTCATTTTATTGCAATATTCCTTTAGCAGAACAATCGCATTTGATTTTCCCCCAGGTCCATGGCCTATATCTAGTCTCAGGTTCTTGGCCCTCCAAGCAGTTTAAGGCATGGGTTCTAAATCATGGAGCGGGCCTGAAGTCCAATCAGACAGTGGTTGGTGACTCCTATAACATTTGTAACACTACTACACCAGTACATCATGAAGGCAGGGCACCGTTGTAGATTTGCGGGGTTTGTAAGTGCGTTGGTGTTTACCTTTCTCCTCTGGTAGTCTGCAGAGTACCTTCCAGTACCATGAACGTTAATCAGTGTGAAGGCTTTAGGAGGGCACCAGCTCAACTTCCCTGTGTTGTTAGATATTTACGTGTTTTCCTGGTCATGCTTTGAACAGTATGTCGGCCAGAGAAATATTTAATCATAAAGAGATAAACTCTAGGGAATGTTACTCATCGATGCAGGTACCATCATTGATGGACCCACAAAAATGTTTCTATAGTGATGTCCTAGTTTTTCTTCCTTTCTTTGTTCTTTTTTTTTTTAAATTCATTTATTTATTTTACATCCTGGCCACAGCCTCCCCCCTCCATTCTCTCCTCCCAGTCCTTTCTCCATCCCCCCTCTCATCCCTCCATTCCCACCCCAACCTCCTCCTCTTCTGTCTCTGTCCAGGAAAGGGCAGGTTTCCAATGAATATCAATAAAACATGGCATATCAACTTGCAGTAAGACTAAGCAATTCTCCATGTATTAATACTGGGCAAGGTGACCCAGTATGAGGAGTAGAGCCTAAAAAGCATATAAAAGAGTCAGAGATAGACCCTGTTTGCACTGTTAGGAGTCCTCTGGGGGGATCCCTGAACCTAAGTCCCTGTACAGGGCACCATCTGTGGGAGGCTACCTCCTGCCTTTCAAAGGGTTCCTATGAGGAGTAGAGAAGGAAAGAAAATATTAGATTGAAAGATAGCGAAGAGGAGAAAGACTAAAACACAGGATAGCTTCAGGAGGAGCTGGATCACTGCCCAATGGCCCTTTCTGTTTATTCAAAAGGGCATTTTATAACAATGCCAAGAGGCAGGACAAAAGACCTCCCCCTTTGCCAGATCAAAGCACACCACACAGCCTAGTGTAGACCCTTCCAAACACCTGGTAACCAAGCCAATGGTCAAATTTTCTCCTTATGCAGCCCTGCTGGGTAAAGCAAGCTCAGATTCTCTGACCCTGAGTAATTTGAGCCTCCAGAGTCCCACAAGAACATATATACAGGGTGCCTAGGTCAGTCTCCTGCAGGCTTCCTGATTACCCATTCAGTCTCTCAGAGCCCCTGTGATCCCTGGTTAATTGATCCTGTGAGCCTTCCTGTGGTATCCTTTACCCCTCTGACTCCTACAACTACTTTCTTCTTCTCCTCCACAGGATTCCCAAACTAGCCTAATCTAGTTTTCTAACACCAAGACCAAAAGAAACTTGGGGCAAGAATTTATTTGGTAAAGGTGTCCTGTTGACCATTGAGTGAAGACAAGGCAGGAATTCCATAGTAACAGAGAAAGGAGCTGTGTAGGAAGGATACTTACTGGCTTGCTTCCCATGACTTTCTAAGATAGCTTTCTTATAGAGCCCAGGATTGCCTGCCCAAGGATGGTACCACACACGGTGGGCTGGGCACTCCCACACAAATCATTAATCCAATACTGCACCAAATACATGCTCTCGGAACAATATGGTGAAGGCAATTCTTCAATTAAGGTTCTCTTTTTCAAAGTAACTCTTGTTTGTGCCAAGTTGACAGAAAACAACCATCAGAAGTGTTTTCAGTTCCTCTCCCTTAATTTTTGTACCTACCATAATGCTTAAGCTAACACCATCCATCAGGTTATCAACTTCTAAGTTTCCTAGAGCTGGTTTCAGTACGGACTCACTGTGAACATAACATAAATGGGTATGTAGTTCGATAGCTTCCCTAGTATTTTATTTGAGAACTGTCATACTTCATTGAGATTTAAAACTTGAAAGATTCTTGAAAAAAATCTCAGAATGGATCCATTAATTGTCAATTTACATCATTTTCCTTCATATTATAACTATCATTGTTGAGTCTCATGGAATATTATTCTTGGTATCTTAGTATTTGATACTAATTTGTTTTATCCATTTTAGGATTTATTAATATACTGTACATATGTTTCATATATAATGAGATTACAATGTCACTAAGCCTTTTCTTCTCTAGACTTAAATCTGTGGTGGTTTGGATTTAAAAAGTCCTCAAATGTGTGTTGAAGGCTTGGTCCCCAAATGCTGGCACTATTTGGAGATGATTAAAACATGACTCTATCTCATCAATGAATAGTTGAATGAGCTGTTGGTAGGTGTATTAATCAATTACTTGACAGGTGTAATTAATTAATGTAATACGTTAGTTAATTAGATGTATTAATTAATTATTGCTGTGATAAAACACGCTGACAAAAGCAACTTTATGAAGAAAGGGTTTATTTTGGCTTATGGTTCCAGAGGGATTATATTAGTCTTCATAATAAAAACCCAGAGTCAGATACCGTGGTGAAAGCTGAAAGATGAGAGAAGCAGAGCAGCCAGCCATTAGAAAGACTTCTTACTTCTAGGAATCCTCAGAACAAAAGGGCTGAGTTCCTTTCTCCACCCTGCCTTATCACTTCCTTTCTCCGCCCAGCTATATCCCTTCTTGTCTGTTGTCTATACAGACCTCCAGACCTCTATGGTTAGCTAATGGCTAGCTCCACCCTCTGATCATCAGGCAAGCTTTATTTATTAGAGAACAAACAAAGTATCACTACATTTGTGGCTTGCTCCTTTGTCTCTCTGATCTTTCAGCATTTAGCCCTATATGTGACTCCGGGTTTTTATTATTAAGACCAATTAGGATTCCTGCTACATGTGGAGCTGAAACATTCGGCAAGAATTTCCACATAAAACCTGAGAGAGCTTAAAAAAATGATTCTAAGCACACACAAAAACGGAATCAAATGCAGCTTGTTGGTAACCGTCTTTTCTCCAGATAGGCTCTGTTGGCTGACAGTGAGCAGAGGCGTGGCTGCTTTAAGAGATGGCTTCCTGGCTCAGCATTACCAGCAAAAACCACGTGGCTCTTTTAAGAGGCCCTGCTACCAAACACTTAAAAGGAATTCATGAGCAGCGGGTGGCACACTATTCAGTGGCAGCGTGGACCTCGAAAACTTCTCAGAGTTGGAGCAGAGACGTGGCTTTCAGAGCTGGCAGTAAATGTGTCTCTGGTGTAAGCTACCTTCTCAAGGAATCAAGGAATGGGGCGGAGCCACCCTCAGCTTTAGTCCTAGCCACATCCGCTTAGCAGTTTAAATGTTCGTGTGGCCAGAAAAAGATAGAGATATTTGGTAAAGAAAGATTCAAAAAACAAAAAGCAAAAACAAAACAAAACAAAAAAAGCTCTAATCAGGTTACAGTGTATTTAAAAATACACATAAGCTTGGGAGAGTAAAGAGAAGGTACAGATAGTCATAAAAAAGAAACATATAGTTTTAAAATAATAAAGTCCTTAAAAAGGGAGTAAAGTAATATTTAAAAAAAGCCACATGAAGAAAGAAAATACATAGAGTCTATATGTATGTTATTGTGTTGTCTTTGAATTTTTTGACAGCTGAGGAAGGAGCAACAGCTGCTAGGAGACATTTGATTATAAATGTTGATGGATTAATCCAACGTATATATTTTGAAAATGCCTTGACTTCAAAATTTAAGTCAAATGGTTTTACTTTGGAAAAGAGGTTATGCTTTTATTTCCACAGAAAATGAGAGGCTATGGATTCATTCTGTGTTAAGAAAAATCAGATTTGATTTGGGAAGACCCGCTGAAAAATCTCCAATGGGAACAGATGGCCGAGATGATCCAACATTTCAGAGTGCCTCTGTTGCAGTTTTCTCTGAGTTCTGCATCCAGAAAGGCTTCAAGGCTGCTGGCTGAGATGATCCAGCCTCACTGACTACTCCATTCAGGACTTGACCCTAATCTTAAATTTTCTCAGGGTCCCCATAAGATTAATAGCAACCCCAATCAACAGGAAGTAGCCTAGAAAACTGTGCCTACATTCCCAAAATATGAGTTAAGGATATTTGTCATTGTTAGGGTGGTTAGTTACAAGTTGTTATTGGTAATGGTCAGGAAAAAAAGCTAAACAAAGGAGATTAGATTCAGAGTTCTTGTTTTGAAAAGAAAAAAGAGAATATAGAAATGATAAGATTAAAGGGGTAGACTATTGACTCTACTCTGAAAAGAAAAAAGGGGGATATAAATATGATGGGATAAAAGGGTAGATTACTGAATCTACCCTTTAAGAAGCAAACACTTGTTTAAAATATTTTACATTAAAATGGATCTTTGTATATTGATATAAAGTTGAGATTATTTTTGTTAGAACATACTGTACATACCTCTTTAATCTTGTTCAAGTTATTGTACCTATACATCTCATTTAACAATATAATACGAATCTCTAGTCCTTGAAAAAGCATGGTCACAAGAAGAGACAGTTGGCTGATCACATTTCACCCAATACAAGAAGCAAAAGGAAGGAATACAAATTGGGGTGAAGCAATTACCCCTCAAAAGTGTCCCCAGTGATTTACTTCCTCCATCAAAGCTCCACGTCTGGAAAGTTTCATAACCTCCCCAAACAGCACCACCAACTGGGGACCAAAGTTCAAATGTGTGAAGCTATGGAGGACATTCCTCATTGAAACCACAACAGGAAGTGGGTTCACTGCGGACATGACTTTGAAGGGTATATTTTGTCCCTGGCCTGCCTCCTTTTTCTTGCTGTGTTTCATGAAGTAAACATGCTGTCATGGGGTCAATAATCTCTCTTTGCCACATCCCTGCTACCAGGATGATCTTCCCTTCATCAAGCTCAAAGCAACAGAGCTAGACTGCTATGGATTAAAACTTCTGAATCCGTGAATCAAAACAAATGTCTTCCTGTAAGCTAACATTCCCAAAAAGAAAGAAGAAAGTCACAGCCATGCTACAGATTCAAGGACAGCTGACAAAGTAGAACTTCTTGACTGTGGGGAGTTAGAATGTTGAAGCTGGAGAGTCAAAGCTGTTCTTAGTCTTGCTGGTTAGCTATTCATGGTCCTGTATATGATTAAAAATCCTTTTGACTGTCAGACAAAGCATGAAGAATCTAATCTTCTTAGGATATCTCTAGCTTTAACAAATCTAAAACTCGATATTGTCACCTGATAACACCTGAGAACTGTTTCCCCCTCTTTGCTATAACCCACCTGTCTATACTCCTCATTTGGTAATTCCCTGATTCATGACTTTCTTTGTCATGTTACAAAAAGTTTGTGCAGCTGCATACACATTGGAACACTTTATTGGGTGTAATCTGAACCCATGTTTCTAGGCCATGGCCACTGATAATTGGCTAGTAATAGACTTTCTCTGACTCCCTTTGAGATAAGAATTGTATTTTGCATTGCTAACTCCCTTAGGTTAATCTCCTCAGGCATTTTGTCACAGTCAACAAAGAGCTACCTAACACATGCTCTCTCCTAGGTCTTTTCTGAGGTGATAGCACTATGCCACAGGGAAGAGCCAGCACTGAGGTGCTTAGACAGTTAAAGGACAACCCACCAGAAAGGGGAAAAAGTGTAACAGGAAGGAAAGGTGAGACTGAAAGGATTAGGGAAAACTTAATTTTTAAATGAAGAAAAAATATTTCCCTGCTAGTTTCTTAGTCATGTGGATGCTTTTTATTTCTTCCTAGGGAAAAAAAAAAAAGTGCTGGTCTCATGTGTGCAGTCCCCTAATTACCCTCCTTCAATATTGATGGCAACAGAGCAAAATTACTCACACATTGCTCAGGAGCCCTGAAGGCTTAACCTCTCTGGGGGAAGGTTCCCTTCCAACATGCCGTGCACCAACTTTTCTGAATGTGGTTCTGTTATTGACATCCCTTGCCAGCACACAAAAGGGCATTTTTGGCTATTTGACTAATGTATATTTGGACTCTGAGTACTCCTGCCAGAAGTGCATTTGATAAAGTAACCCTCTCGGTTCATTACAGCCTGTCACTGGAAATGGATTGCCTCGCTGCTGTGAAATTCATGTCCAAGGCATCAGCCCCAGAGTAACATCAGCAGTGCTATAGAACCATCAGAGAAGTGTGAGAAAACATGACAGGGGATGGCTGGCTGAGGAATGACCTGCAAGGAAGACACCTGTCACAAGGCACATGATTCTGGAAAGCCTGATAAGAGATGGTTTCAGAGCCTTCTGAAACAGTCTGACACTACACTCATTCTCATTTCAAATCACGTACATAACCACCACCTATTGTGCCCCACGTCCTGACACCCAACATGAAGAGAGCCAGTTGCTTACCATCCTTAACAGCAATCGTCTTTCTCCTTTTGAATACCAGGATGCTGATTCTTTCACATCCTAAAAGGTGGTAGTCTTTTAAAAATTATTTGTGTAGGGTTGAGGTCTTGTGGGCTTTTTCTTACCCATGTTAGCAAGTCTATTGGTGTCATCCTTGTTCAGCACGTGTTTGGGTAGTCACATTGGTGAGACTTTGTGGGTGTAGCTTCTGACATGCCTGAGAAACCCAATCTCACAGCAAACGTCTTGATCCTCTGACTGTTATCTTCCACTCCTGTTCCACCATGTCCCCTGAGCCTTGGGTGTGTCTGACTGTTATCTTCCACTCCTGTTCCACCATGTCCCCTGAGCCTTGGGTGTGGGAATGTTTTGTAGGTCTATACACTAGGACTAGGCTCTACACCTCTACATTATGATTGGTTAGAGTTTTCTGTAATGGTGCCCAACTGTTGCAAAAAGAGTGTGGTGTGTGGTTGGGATGTAAAAACAAAAAAATAAATAAACAAATACAAAAAAAAAGAGTTGCATGGTCATGGTGTCTCTTCACAGAAATAGAAACCCTAAGGCAGAGAGAATTCCTCAATGAAGGTATAGGCCACTAAGGAATGCTGAGAGCAGGAGAAATAGTCTTCTCCAGGGAAGAGCACAGCAATTGGTTATCCAACACCAAATAGTCAGCTTTGAAAACATACATACAAATAACATTATACAGACTGAGCTGTTAGTGTGTTTAAGAGTATTATGCAAATACATACATGTGTGTAACAGCAATTAATGTAAAAAGAGGCCATGAATTTTAAAAAGAGATAAGAGAGGTATATGTGAGGGAGGAAAGAGAAGTGGGAAAAATTGTAATTATATTATAATCTCAAAAAGAAAAAGAAAAAAATTCTCTTCTCCTAAGCTTTAGCTTTTCAGGATTTAACTTGCTTATAATAATATCTAGTTACAATAAAATAAGTAAGTTCTTGAATGATTGAAATATTTATGTTATTTTAATGAATGATGCTGGATATATATATATATATAAATGCTCATATCCAATTTTTTAATTAATTTATTCAAAGAAAAAAGAGATTAAGCTAGGTACATTGAGGAACACCTATAATGCCAATACTCAGGAAGCTGAGGGAGAAGAATTATGAATTGGAAGCTAGAATGGACTACTACATAACAAAACTATATTATTTATATGCATATATATGTAAATATTATGCAAATAAATTTAGGCTGCTATACAGATGTGGGTAAAGTGAAAATAATTTGTCAATGACTCAAATGTTAGAAGTGTCTCTATCTCAGAAATTCTACTAGGAAGATCTCAGAAATGTCATGTAACTTCCATGTCCTTTGGTGCCCTTGCCATTTAAAGGAGAAATTGATCTTTACAGCCTTCCAGTCCCTAACAATAGCCACCATTATATGAACACTTGTCTGGGCCAACTTTGTGTTGAATGTGTGATGTAAGAGCTCCCACGGTTAATGGTGACAGAGAAAGCAGTATCATTCTCATTTTACAGATCAGGAAATACAGATGTGAAGAAATGAAATAACATCCCCAAGACTGCCCAATTTGTTGGTCAAACACTTTTCTGACTTTAAGCTATTTTCCCAATGTCCTGAGTAACTCATATCACAGAGCCTTTTGCAGTATTAAAAATAACTGTTATCTTGTAAAAACCTGTGTGACTCAATGGACAGATCAGAGGGGCTTCATTATCAAGAAGCAAAATCACAAACGGCCACGTCTTTTTGTTTTTGTTTTTGTTTGTTTGTTTTTGTGTGTGTATGTGTGTGTGTGTTTGTGGTCTACACATATGTGCATGTGTGTGCAGGTAAACTTGTATGTGCAGACATGGGAGAAAGCCACAAGTTGACATCAGAATGCCTTCGATCACTCCTTGGCTCTATGTTTTTGAGGCAGAGTATCTCACTAAACCAGGACCTCAAAGTTAAAAAACTAAGGTAGCTGGCCAGAAAGCTGACAGAATCCACCTATCTCCATTCAATCAACTTTAGCTGGAGGTACAGATGGGTACCACCATGCTCAGCTTTTTATGTGGGTGAAAGAGATCTAAACTCACATGCTCATGCTTGTGCAGCTGCACCGAACTCCCTGAGCCATTTATCCAACCCACCGTACAGCGTATTTTTAAAAGAATGCTTTTAGTATTGAAGATATAACAAATATTTATTGTGAAAACTATAAAAATGTAAGCACATAACAAAATCACTATTAGATAGATGATAGATAGATAGATAGATGATAGATAGATAGATAGATAGATAGATAGATAGATAGATAGATAGATGATTGATAGATAGACAGACAGAGATTCAAACACCTAACTCAGTCCATGAAGCAGCGGGTCCTCAATTTAATTTTATAACAGCAGTCTATTTTCCCTTTCTGCCACTTTAGAGATAACTAGTATTTTTATTATTATAATTACCCCCATCTTATAAATGAGAAGGCTGAATCTTTAAAGGCTACCTGCCCAAGTGCACTTACCTAGCACACAAGCTCAGATTAGCACCATAATTAAGATGAATCTGGAGTCACTGATCAAGACTGTTTATCTAAGGCTGGAGAGCTGGTTCCATGGTTGAAAGCATGAACTATTTTGCCCAGGACAGAGTTCTGTTTCCAGTACCCATGTCAATTGCTGGTAACTCCAGCTCCAGGGAATCAGATGCCTCTGACATCTGAGGATCCCCTCAGTTACATGACCAGACACGCACACATACCAGGCACCAATTTAGATTGTTGTAAGCACTCATAAAACTTAAGACAAAGCCCTGTACTGCAAATATCTGAAATTCTACAAACTCAGTGCCTTGACTAAAGTAGCAACTTATTTTTATCCTAATCCTTGCTAGAGAATTCTAAGATCCTCATATAAACTGAATCCAAAATAATGCTGGAAAACCAGAGACCTTCATATTAGATTTAGAAGCCAAATGCAAAATGTGATCTAAAATTGTTTTACATAAGAAAAACTAAATAAATTTATGCAGATGAAAACACAACTAGAGAAATTATGCTTCAGAAGAAGCCTCAAGGAAATTTATCAGGATATGACTCCTGTCCTGGTATCATGAACTAATGGCAGCATTTTAAATGGTTTTTACTTTTTTCAACTGTAGATTATCACTGGGAGGTGTGCCTGTTCATGTAAATTGACCCTCCATCTTCAAGTAGCCCAAGTCAAAACACAGACATGAAGAAGCCCTTCTGTACAGTGACAGCTGATAAATTCCTTAGTGCTAACTGCTGCTGTAGCACTGCATCTGATTACACTGAAGTCACGCCCAGAAACAATGGGTTAGATAAGTATTCAATCAATCCAGCTTGTATAGAACCAGGTTGCTAAGACAACTCCTATAAAACATCAAATATCCTAAAAGTATGCATTTTATTATGAAGGTTTAAAAAATTGCATGTATCTCCTCAACATTAGTCTTCATAACTACATTGTTTTATGTAGTACAAATTAGCCTAATCGCTTATTCAATATTGAATTTATAGAGGTCTTAATATATGTTGAAACTGGCAAGAAAAAAAAAGATTTTGGTAATATCCTAGGCAGTAGTTTAAGACTTATTTGTTCCTATAATTGAATAAATTATTCAAAGTTGTTCTGAATATTTCATTCTACGATACATGTGAAGGTAAACACAATTCAGACACATTAAAGCTTGAGCACAAATAATTCTCAGTGAGTGGCTGTCTTTTCTTGATCCAAACAAAGCCCCTCAATACATTAGAGGATTTAAGTTGATTTTGCAGCCATTCAGTGAATGATATTCAGCAAGTCTTCCAACATCTTCCCATCTAAAAATGATACAGAAATGTCAATTAATCAAAGGTGTGTGTTACAATTAGTGTTACCTGTCAATTTGACAGAACCTGGAATCACCTGGGAGGAGGGTGACATTCCCCTGATCACTTTAACTGAGGTGAAAAGACCTGTAGACGAATTTCTAAATGGTCTTTATATATAAAAAAAAAAAAAATGAAGCCAGAAATTTAGGTTAAAGCCTAAGAGGAAGATCAGAGGAATAGGACAAACCACGAGCTAACCTCACCTCACCAACTCCACAGCTTCCAAAGAGAGCTTCTTCCTGTTTACTCACGTTTATAGGCCTTTTCTGTTCTGTTCTCTCATTGGCTCTCTTAGCCCAGCTACATCACTTCCTCTCCTTGCACAACTCTGTCACTTTCTGTCTGTCTGTACAGACCTCCAGACCTCTATGGTTAACTAGTGTTGGAATTAAGGTGTGTGCCCCCACACCTGGCTCTGTTTCCAGCGTGGCCTTGAACAAACAGAGATCCTGCCTGTTAAGGGATAGGATTAAGGGCGTGTGCTACCACTGCCTGACTTCTTTGTTTACTTGTAATGGCTGGCCTTCTTCTTCTGATCTCCAGGCAAGCTTTATTTATTAAGGCACAAAAAAAATATCACCACAAAGACCCATCTTATTGACAGCTGGACTATTCCCTGGGCAGGGGATCCTGACTATTTAAAATATAGAACCCTCACGTTGAGTACCAGAAACCACACATTTATCCCGCTCCGTTTCGTGACTGTGGGTTCAAGGTGACCAACTGCTTCAAGCTGCTGCTTCTTTGATTTCATGATGTACCTTAAACTGAACAAAATTCAACCCGTTCTCCCTTAATTTGCTTTGGCTAGTGTTTTATCACACCAACAAAGAAAGAGGCTAAGGCAGTGTGAAAAGATTTTCTGGTACAAGAATATCTTTTAAATTATAGGTGTCTAATTGATTTTTATAAAGATGATTCCCAAAGAACTTAATAAAAAACCTTCAGATAATGGCCCTAACCCAGTCTCACCCCCCTAAAAAGGAAAAACATTCCTCTATAAGAGCTAATTGTGAAAAACTGTGGCCCATACATATAACAATAAAGAATGAAAACTAGCCATCTGGTTTTCTTTCAAACTTCTTCATTACATCTCATTGTGACTTGAAGATGGTTTTAATGTCCCAAGGGTCTGATTCCTGCTGTTCCAGTGGGATTGTCTGTCAGGCAGCACAGAGACATCATCACTCAAGGACTTTAATCTTCAAGTCCCATCAGGTTTCAAAAGCAAATGTCAAGATAGGAAGGCAGCTTAAGAGCTCACGTTCTAAGGAGTCAAGTAAATTCTGTGAATGCTTAATCAGACCACAGATGATTTAAATGCTGTAGTCTAGGAACTAAAAGAATATCGAAGTGTTAGTACGGAAAAGTAAAGGTCGGCCAGGAAGATAGTTCAGCCAGTTTAGTGCTTGCTGTCTAAGACAGATCCTGGGTTTGATCCCCGGAACCTATGTGTTTTGTTTTGTTTTGTTTTGTTTTGTTTTGTTTTGTTTTGTTTTGTTTTGTTTTTTAACACTGAGTATAATAGCACACACTTTTAATCCCAGTACTGAAGAGGCAAAAAAAAAAAAAAAGAAGGCCTTTGTGGGTCACTTGCCAGCTAGCCAGGCTTGACTAATCAGCTAATTCCAGGTCAAGTGAGAGACTCTCACAACAAATAAACAACAAAATCAAAACCAAGAGACATCTGGCCAGAGACAGGGCTGGCCTGCCACCAGGAGCCACGACAATGAGCAAGTGTGTGGTGGCAAGGTGGGAGGGAAGTGGAATGGTTTGTGCACTGTGAAGAGAATGCAACTGGAGACTGGACGGCAGTGAGGAACAGGTTGATGTGAGCGGCCTGTGCTGTGTTGATGCCCTGCCACCACCAAAAGCCAAGCAAATGCCCATAGTTTAGGCTGCCACCTGAGACTACGTTGATGTCAGAGGGCCATGATACCTCTGAGGCCATACTGATTTGAGTGGCCTGCGCTGCCACCTAAGGCCCTGGTGACATCTGGGCTGTGTTGTAGCCAAGAGGCATGTCTGTGTCTATAGCCCTACCCGACCAATGTCTGTGTTGATGTCCATGACCTATGTTACCACCAAAGGCCATGTGGATGCCTGTGGTCTGGACTGCCACCTGAGGCCATGTTGATGTCTGAGAGTTATGCTGAGCTGGCCCTGTCCCTCATTGGCCCTGGGAGAACTGGCCCCATCCCTTGCTGCTGCCAAAGTGGGAGAGCTGGTCCCAGTGGTGTGGGTACGGGAGAACTGGCACCACCGCTCATAGAGGGGAGTACCAGTGGAAACCTGGGCTTACCAACTCAGCTACCATCCAAGCCCATACCCAGGGCTTTGAGTTGTCCCACCCCAACATCTACCCATCTATGACCTGCTAGAGTATGTGAAGGGACCAGTCCTGTGGATCCACAGCCACGAGATCTCTATGACTCAGGACAATAGCAGGATATTTGAGAGGAGTTTTGGTGAGGATACAGTACTGATGGTGTAGTGTTGTAGAATATTAGTTAAAGGTGTGTTACATTTGTGTATGCTGTAGAATATTTGTTTAATGATACAAAGATGTGTTGCATTCTTTTATGTTGCATTTGTTTAACTCTATGAGGCTGTGTTACTTTGCCTGTCTAAAACACTTGATGGTCTAATAAAGAGTTGAATGGCCAATAGCAAGGCAGGAGAAAGGATAGGCCTGCTGACAGGCAGAGAGAATAAAAAAAGAAGAAATCTGGAAAGAAAGAGCAAGAGAACAGAAGGAGGAGAACATCAGGGGCCAGCCACCCAACCACCCCACTACAAGCCACAGAGTAAGAGTGAAAGCAAGAATATAGAAATAAGAAAAGGAAAATGCCAAGAGGCAAAAGGTAGGTGGGATAATTTAAAGTTAAAAAAAAAAACTGGCAAGAAACAAGCCAACCTAAGGCCAGGCATTTGTAATTAAGAATAAATCTTCGTGTGTGTGATTTACTTGGGAGCTTGGTGGCAGACACACACCCCTGCCCCCACCTCAAAAGAGCAAAAACAACCAACAACACCAAGCTAGCAGGCAGAGAAAATAAATAGGAGGAGAAATCTGGGAGGAAATTAAGGAGCAAGAAAAGAAGGGGCCAGCCACACAGCCAGACAAAGAATAAGATGGAAAGAAAAGATATACAGAAATAGAGAATGGTAAAAGCTCAGAGGCAAAAAGTAGATGGGATAATTTAAGAAAAGTTGGCAAGAAACAAGCCAAGCTAAGGCTGAGCATTCATAAGTAATAATAAGTGAAAGGACCAAGCAGATGCCATAACAGGCTGCTCAGTCTTCTCTCAGAGATCAGGCCTCAATTTCAGTTTCCTGAGACTTGAGCAAGCAGTCTCTGGGAGGGCCATGAATGGGGCCCCTCACCAACTTAGAGTTATGTGCATGCATCAAGGACAGAGCCTGGACCATTGAGCCAGCCCCCACAGTAAGTACGTGCTTGGCCAGCCAGTCCCCATGGTGGCTCAAGGACAAAGCCTGGGACTTGTGCTGGACTGCCCCCAAAGTGATAATTGTACATACCCTTACCCAATTAAAAGAAACCAGGATTCCTAAGTGCAGATAAGAACTTAGACCCCTTCTTCCCAGGTGGCTTTATCAGCTACAGAAACTTAAGAAAACACAGAATCAGGATATTCAACCATCTGGCAGAGGCTAAGTGGTCATAAAACATCCCAAACTTCACGGACCCGGACCCCGGAGATGGGTTGTAAAACTCCTGACAGGGCAAACAGATAAGCTAAAATAAGACCAAGTCCAGACCCGGGAAAAACTGGACCAATCAAGGATGGACCCATACTAACCCCCTCCCCTCTAAGAAATTATGGGTTTTGCCTATAAAAACTAACTTCTCCAAGAAAGGGCAAGCTCCTCCCGGCCTCACTGCTAAGAGTGAGTGCTTGGGATCAAGCTTCCCTGACTGCAGCTTGTAAACTCCATTTGAATAAACCTTGCTTTTGCATTCTGTACCTAAAGTCTCCGGTGGCTTCTTTGGGGAGTGATCTGGGCATAACAATAAGTATCCATGTGTATTTATTTGGGAGCTGGGTGACAGGCCACCCCAAAGAGTAAAGAGTAAAAACAACCAACTACAGTGTAGCAAAAGCCAGAGACCTTGAACCAGACCAAGGACTCATTGCAATGAACATTTACAAGTAAAGCCATTTGGGCACAAGGGTATGTCGTGTGACACACCGCAGCTCCCAATGCCACTACAACAAACAAATAAGTGATGGAGAGGTGGGAAAGATGGAGAAGTGTAGCATGAATCTTAAAAGGTCTTATGACCTTAATGAAAGCAAACCCAGAGCCAGGTATTGGAGTGAATGCTGAAAGATCAGAGAAACAGAACTAGCCACATCCAACCTCACCTTGCCAATTCCTCAGGCTGATCTTGTTTCCTCAAACTGGAAGCCTCTATGTCCTCACCCGAATGGATCTCAGCTGAACTGCTGCTAAAAGCTAAAAGCTTAAAAAGACTTAGTTCCTGGTCCTCACGCCTTATATACCTTTCTGCTTCCTGCCATCACTTCCTGGGATTAAAGGCATGTGTCACCATGCCTGGCTGTTTCCAGTGTGACTTTGAACTCACAGAGATCCGGATGGATCTCTGCCTGCTGAATGCTAGGATTAAAGTTGTGTGCTACCATTGCCTAAAACTATGTTTAATATAGTGGCTGTTCTGTTCTCTGACCCCCAGAAAGTTTATTGGGGTGCACAATATATCAACCACAGAGAAGTGAGGTTATTTTTTTTCTTTTTTCTTTTTTTTTTCATTTTCTTTTGGTAGAGAGGCTACAGGGTGGAAGGCAGACACGGAAGAACTGGGGAATGAGTGGGGTCAGGTGGCATAATGACAATTTCCAAAAAAATCAATAAAAAAAATTTTATATAAAAACCATAAAAAGAGGTGTACGGCACTGAGAAATAAAACCTGAAATTGACCACTAATCAGAGTTAACAGAGAGTTAACAGGATCTCAGGGGAGATCCTGTTTCAAAGGACAAGTTGAAGAGTGGTTTAAAAAAAAAAAAAACACTTGCTGTCCCCCTATGGCCTTCACACACATGTACATGGACACACACACACACACACACACACACACACACACACACACGGGAGGTTTCTAAACCATATGTTTCAGTGATGAGAATACTTACAAGGATTCCCCAAAGGATACTTATCCCATATACCTATGAACAAATGTCGGCAAATACTTTTACAAAGGTAACACAAGATGAACATGAACAAAGCGGCCTTGACCACACTTACTGTGCTTGTGATTCCCCATAGCACACACACCCTAGGTTGTTTTGTTGTTGTTGTTGTTGTTGTTGTTGTTGTTGTTATGGGTTTTTGTTTTGGTTTGGTTTTGGTCAAAGTTCTACTGCTGTGAAGAAACACCATTACCACAGCAGCTCTTATAAAGGAATGCATTTTTTAATTGGGGCTATAGTTTCAGAGGTTTGCTACATTGAGAAGGAGCTGAGAGTTCTACATCGGGATCCACAGACAGCAGGAAGAGAAAGACCCTGAGATTGGCTTGAACATGAAACACCAAAGTCTACCACTAGTAACAAACCTCCTCCAACAAGGCCACACCTACTCCAACACTTCCCAATAGTGCCACTCCCTGAGCATATGGGTGCCATTTTTATCCAAACCACCATAGCTGTGATCCTCTGCTACAAGCTGTTATTCAGAGACTCTTTCTGTTATTTAGACTGAAAACACTTAGAAAGGAATCACAAAGATATCACACTTTTCCTATAAAGGAAAAAAATTAAACTAAACTATCTTCATATCGTAATGTGAAGACCTACACTGCCATACAGGACAGTACAAGTTTTTAACTTAATTCTCAATTTTCCATTACTAATGCTTTGAAATCTTGTGCATTTTCTGCTCACAACCAAAAAGTTTCTCAGGTAAAAATAGATGATAAACTATTGTTTTTAACAAAATCTCAATCATTCAATTTTACCAATACCCAGGAGCCAGATGCTGGGTGAAAGCTAGATCAGAAAGGCCGAGAAAGCACCCAGCTGACCTTCCTCTTCCACCAACAACCCAGAAAATGAGCCTTCTTCTATGCCATTTCAAACAAAACTTCTCAAACTGAATGTCGCTCCCTTCTACTTCCTGTGCATCTCTCTCTCCATCCTGATTCCCTCTTACCCTCTTTGGTTTTATCTGTCAGCTGGCTGCTTGCTCCACCTCTTAACCTATGGTTGACTTTATCTAATCCTTTTTACAATTTTGAAGCAGAAAGTTTCTCTATTAAAGATGTGTACTAGGGCTGAGCCACACCACAACCAGAAATGGGTTTTTTCCAGTAAATAATGCAATCTCAGAATTCAGAGTATGGTCAAATATCCTGCAACACGTCCCCCTTTTTGTCTAAATAAAAAGGAAAGGTTTTAATTCTAACACAGTAAAACTATTTATAATGAAACTATTTCTGCCAAGCTTTCCACAATGTCCAGGTTGGTTGTATTTGGCAGTCTTAATATTAAGTATTTATGAGTTAAAAGTTCTATAAAATGTTTGTATCAGTCTCATATAAACTCAGGAATTTGAAAGTCCTCACCTCAGCAGTTTGTAGTCCAAAGCTGACTACAGGCTGTCAGCAGGAGGTGGGGGATATTACTTAGCCAATTTACTCTTTTCCTTGGGACATTTTCTTCTCGTAGTCCGTCCTTTTTCCTCAGATGTTTCGTTTGTCCAGTGGTCTTTGAATTCCTTAGTTGGATGCTTTTATTCTCCTGGAAAAATAAAAGTAAAATCCTGCACCAATCCTAATGCTGGGGGTTCCATTTTTGGCAGGTTATATCTTTCCTTAGGGAAGCTAGTTTTGGCAACAGAAAAAGTATTATCTTTCAATTAAAATAATTCTTTTGAAACTAAATATACCTTAGTAAGTGTGGATAAATATACATATATCATTACCCTTTCTCTTTATATATAAATTCAAGTTTAAGTGTATTTATTTTTAGATTACAAAGGACGTATATATAAATTCAAGGTTTAAGAGTATTTATTTTTAGATCACAAAGGACATTCACTTTGAATTTTAGCCTGCCTTTTGTAAGTGGCTTATAAATCTAAATCACTGTAATTCTTAAATGCCTGCCTCTACCTTCCAAGTGTTGGGATTAAAGGCAGGTGACTCCCAAGTGCTGAGATTGAAGGTGTGAACCACCACCTGGCTATGGATTCCTTATAATAGTCATTCTCATCAAATTTTCCTGGTTTAATTTTATTTTCCATTTCCCCTTATTTTTTAGTATTGGGGTAAACTTTCAAGTTTTTTTTTTTTGAATGTGTAATCTATCTTTCTTGCTGACTATTCTAAGTTTCTTTCCTGGCAAATATAATATTGTAATCTTAATTAAACATGGTGCCAATTTGTCCAATATTTCATTATTTTTAGAAGTTTTGTCTGTCTTGCTCATAAGAGCTACATAAAATTTCATGTCTTTGCTAAGTTTTGCTAGGTTTTGCCATTTCCGTTCATGCCTCCCATGACCAGATATCTTTGACATTTCTTTGCCAGTTAGTGGTTTTCTATTTTGATGACCATATAGCTATACTATTGCACATGCACCATGAATTGGAGAAGACAGGGATTTTCCTTTTGCTTCCCTAGTTGTTTGTCTTATAGCCAATAGTGCTATGCTGATTTAATGGTTCCTTCCTCAGTCTATAGGCTGCCACTTTCCATTAGTTTTGGTTCCATCAGTGGTGGATGAACCATCAGTAAACCTTGTGTTAGCCAAATGTTGTGACCAATTCTGTTGGTTCCCACAGTTCAAGAGGTGCCTCTTTTGGGGGAGGGGTAAGTGGTTTAGGGATGGGGGGTTATGGGCAACTGAGCTATTTCCTCAGTGTAGGAAGGCATGGACACTTTGCTACCACATCTTGGTCATGAAGGAATTCAGATAGGTACCAGTTCTACTGTAATACCTTTCCTTCCATGACTGAGCCTGAGAAGGACTCTGCCCTTGAAAGAATCCATTCCATCATTGTAAGGGGCACCCTTACGACCACAGAATGGTTGGCAATGACTGAGTATAAGGTTCTCCATGCCTTGTAAAATACTCAGATTTGTTTCTCAAAGAGAGACTATTTGCTCTTGTATATGGAAAGTCTTTGCAATAGAAACCACCAGGCAAATGTTGGCGCACTCCTTATTGCTTTATGAAGAGTCCCCAGCTAACAATTCACCAATAAATATGATATCCATAATTAGAGTATCATTTGGTTCAATATTGGTCAGGGTTGAATGCCAGAGAAGAGCTTACTGGAAGTAGCAAAAGCTAATCTTTATTCTTGTCCCCATTGGAAATTAGCTGCCTTTCTAGCAATTCTGTAGAGAATTTTTTAATGATAATATGTAAATATGGTATGTGATTTCTCTAGTGTGCAAACGTATCAGTTAGGAGCTATACCTGGTTTTGTCCCTGGGTGGCAGGAATAAAGGCGTGTGCCACCAACTTGTTCACTGCACCTCTAGAAATTAGAAAACAATTAACTTACAGAGGTCCACCTGTCTCTTCTGATATTAAAGACATGGGCTACTACCACTCTGCTCAAGTATTTTATCTTAGCTCCAAATTTCTCCAAACTTAGAGATTTAGAAAAAAAAATTGAACTGTAGTAACCCTTTGAATTTACTTAAAACATTTTCAATCTCTTAACTGTGTTTTTGATACCAAACAACAAAAATATCCTTTTTATTTAAGAAGAAAACTCAAAAGCTTATGTCCAAGATGGTGTGGGCCCTGTGGCAACCTACAGTCTAACATTCTACCATGGAATAAAGACATGTGGTTTAAGAAAACCCATTTTTCACTTCATGCCACTAAGGCAAGTGTACCTTTGGTAAGTTATTGTGGGAGCCCATTTTCAGGTTCCTCGTGGCTTTACCCAGCAGGTCCGCATAGAGAGGATGATTAGGACCACGGGCCTGAGGGCAGGTGTCTGAGATGGTCTGCACTTGGCTGTGCTAGGGGGAGGTCTTTTGCTCCACCCCTTGGCTTCTCTATAAATACCCTGGGGCAGAGATAGTCAGGGCTCATTGGAATAGGTTCCACGCCCTCTTGAGGCTATCCTTTATTTTCTATTTGTTTATCTCCACAATCTAAATCCTTCTATCTAATATTTCCTGCTGCTCGCACTCAAGAAAGCTGTGGGGAGCTGTGGGGTTGGTGGGTAAACACCCCGAAAGTTATCAATTGAAAATATTTTTTACTTTCATGATTTCATGCCTAATCAAATGAAAGGCATTTGTTAGTTTTTATAAGTAAGTTTGGATTGAATGAACAAGCTATCTGATGAACTGGTACCTCTCCTATTTCAGGAGGTATCTCTTGTTCAAATATAATCTTTCTCAATCTTGATGGTATGCACATGTCCTTGTTCATGTGTGGATCTCAGCTTTTAGTGAATATTTGCATGGGGGTTGGGGATGGGAATATGATTAAAGGCTTGGAAACTAGAAAGGGATCTATCTTTGACAAAAAAGGAAACTTTAACAGAGGAGTGTGGAGGATAACAAAACCAAGTGGAAGGGAGGGTACTGGGATGTAATAATGGAAGTGGAGAGGACAGGATAATGTGGGAAGATCAGGGAGAATTAACAAAGATGAAATATGTGGGAAATCCTAAAATAAAACTTGTTTTATGTAAGGTATTTTTTATTAAAGTTTCTAAATATTTCTAGTTTTTTTCTCAATGATCACAGTAAATTACTATTTTTAAAGTTCTGCTTTTTGAAGGGTAGAATTTTTCCTTATGTGTTTGGGTTACTTCATACAATATTTTCAGTTCTATCCATTTTCTTGAAATTTTTAATTTTTCCTTACTGATGAATAAAATCCCATTGTACACCAGATTTTCATAAATCATTTGTTTAATCTTCATGTAGTAGGGTGCCATCACTGTATGAAACAGTATAATTTAGTTGAGGACTATTAAATATGTATGTGTTTTTGTAAATATGTGTGCATAGACACTTGTTTTTTTTCTGATTTTTATGATCTTTGACAGAAAAACATTGGGAAAGGGAAGTAATTTTCTCTAATTGCTACTATGAACATCCTTCTTTGTCCCACTTCAGAACTCATCAGACTTCCATTATGCTGTAGATAACAGGATTAACTGTGTCATTCTATGGCTAGTTTCATCCAAACTGATCACAGTTACTTTGTACAACCAAATTTATGTTGTTTCTTAAGGGTTTGAAAAAAGGTGAACTCAATGGATTCATGCTATTTGAAAGAGGTCTTAAAATGAATTTTACTTAGGAAATGTTAAGCATTCATCTTTGTTTGGAAAATTAAAGTATGTGCATGATACCCTAGATGCATGTTCTGGATTTCAATGGGCAACTGCTCTAAGTTCTGAAAAGACTGATTCTGTAATTACACACTTATTAGAATTTACGCCTATTATTGTGGTACCTGTACAAATTAAGACTAGTGGCTAGCAGCTTTAGGGGAGGAAGCTACAGTAGCCTCCAAGAATGGGGAACTGGGCTTTTTGGCACCTTACATTTGTTGGAAGACTCTCTCAGTGGGTATGGGCTTTTGAGAGAGAAACAGGAGTGAGGCTTTCTGGATAGTGCAGAGGCAAGCCTGAGGTTCCAGCTGAACAGTGTAGGAAGGGGTTTATGAGTCTCTGCTCCTAACTGAGCCACATAAGTTTTTAATAAAGTAAAAGCAAAGTAAGAATCAAAAAGAAAGAAAAAAGGAATCATTAGTACTTGAAGTTCAGCATTTGTCACCCTGAAAATCTCTCTCATACCATATTAACTGCCAGGCTTTTTAAAGGATTTAAGTGGGTTGTCTCCTTTGTATTTCTGAATGATTTGATATATCCTGTAGCATAGGATTTTATAACTGCCAGAATCTGATGCATTTTAATTCTCGGTCTTTTACATTCAGCCTCTTTTACTGCCAAGGAAGTATTATTATTTTATCCTCATCATTGGTGCTGAGAATCCCAGTTGAGCTCCTTGGCAGATCTTCCTTTTAAGTGATTATTATAAACACTTGTGTGGGCCCCTTTGGGCCTTCCTGGAACTCCGAATTGTCCTTCTGTTATGACCATTCCCTTCACTTCCTCTACTCCCTTTTCCTGGGGCTTTCTGCTTAGCACGTTACACGTCTTAAATTCATTCTCGTGGGTGTTTTATCTTTCCTTTTTTTCTTGATGTTCTGCTGTCTATTAGGTTGGTTTGACCTGCATTCTAACCTCTCTGGGATTTCTATTGTAATTTTCAAATTTCCTTACTTGGAAGTGAGTTGTTCATTGTCTTATTTATAACAGTTGTAGTCTCCTGTCTTGGGGAGTTTGTGTTGGTTGTCATTGCTCCTGCTTTCTTTTGATTCTCCTGGATCTCTGGTTCATGCTTGTTTTTCCTCTAGTTATTTACTTAGCTCTGTGTTGCACTCCGAGTGTTTTCCACGTATGTCAGGATCATAGGTTGTCTGTGGACTGAAACTCTGTGCAGCTGAGCAGGGCTTCATTTTTGGAGAAGAAGACAGGGTGGAGTGCTGGCTATTTTCATAATGCATCTCTCCTCATGGGATTCTACAAAGATTTTGTGGTTTTTTTTTTCTCTTGAAAGCTTTGCATTGACAGAAAGGAACTCTCCAGTCTTCTACGTGCATGACGCTGCGTAGGAGGAAGTGGTATCAGGTGCTGATGATGATTTCCAGTCTAAAAAGTTCATGTTTGTGATTTAGAAAAAGGCCTATCTCCCTCAGAGATACTTACTTTACATCCATCTGTTGGAAAATTATCATAATGACCTGATTTGGTAAAATAAGGCATTTTGCACCCATTTACTGAGAGTTGTTGTGGCGAGTATGCAGCAATATGCTTCTTGTACCCAACAGTGTACACTGGATCAACACATATGGCTGCCTCGCTGTTCTCACACCCAGTGATTCCTCTGAAAAATCTCCAGGTCCTGCACATTGGCAATCCAGATTTCCTAGGACAGTAATTTTGCTCTCCTAATTAGAGAGGAGAAACCTGAGCTGCTCTTCTAATTGCTCAGGGAAGGAGGGAGTGTAAAGGCACATCAGGGCTTTACTTTCTGGTTTTCAGCAAGGTCCTATTTTCAGCCATGCTCTTCACAGTTTCTAAGCCCCAAGATTCTTACTCTTAAAATGAGCAAAACAATTTGATGTCCTTAAATAGAGTTTGAAATCACCTTGGTACACATAGTGAATTCTGGGCCAGTAGGGCTACATAGTGAGAACCTGTCTCAGTAAACAAACAAGACATAAATAAACAAACAAATAAATATGTCTGCATAATGCCTTTTCTCCTGTTCTATTTCTTTTTATTCTTGTGAGTTTCTATTTTTTTCTCTTCCTATCATATAAGTGAAAGATAGAGGAAAAAAAGAGATACATACACATGATCAATCTATCTTCTTAAGCCACGGTTATCCATAACTTTTATAACATCAGCTAATATCCAGCATGGTGGCATATGCCTTTAATCTCAGCACTTAGGAGTCAGAGACACTGAGAGTTTGAGGTCAGCCTCATACACATAGAGAGTTGCAGGTCAGCCAAGGCAACACAGGGAGACCCTGTCTCAGAAAAAAAAAAAAAGAAGAAGAAAAGAGAGAAAGATAAGACCAATAACAAGCATTTATTTGAGGTTTATATTTTTAGATAGTAAGGCCATGATCACTCTGGCAGGGACCATGGCAATAAGCAGACAAGCAGGCATGAAACTGAAGAAGTAGATGAACACTCACATCTTGATCCACAAGCAAAAGGCAAATAGAGTTAACTGGGCCTGGAATGAGATATTGGGACTTCAGAGCTCACACACACACACACACACACACACACACACACACACACACACATACACACACACACTGTGACATACCTCCTCTATAAGGTCACACCTCCTAATCCTTCCCAAATGATTCTATCAACTGGGAAACAAGTAATCTAATATAGGAACCTGTTAGAACCGTTCTCATTCAAACCACCACACATACTAATAAGTAGGGCTGCTCAAAAAGGTCATGAGTTCAGTCTCCAGAATTCCCATAAAATAACTAGGAATGTTGGTGCCCCCTGGGGCTCACTGTCCAGCAAGGCTCGTCTAATCAATGGGCACTAGGACAGCAAAGACTCTGTCTTAAAAATAAAACTTAGAGCATCTGAGGAAGAATTACACCTGAGACTGTTCTCTGGTCTCCACATACATGCACAAACACATGAGCTTGCACAAGCACAAACATACAAACACAAACATGAGCCTGTACAAACACAAACATACAAACACAAACATAACATACATACATACACAAAAATAAAAAACCCTAATAACATAAAATAAAATATCTCCTCAAAATCCAGATCACCTTCTTTTCTAAGTGAGAAAAATCAGGCTGAGTAATTTTCAAGCAAAAGGTTAAAACACATGTTTTCAGTTTAAAGATTATGCTTGAGCAAACTCAGTTATCCACAACACTTAACTAACTGAATCAAGACATACAGGATTAGCTGAAATTTTGTAGTTTTCAATTTTTTAAAAAATATGATTGAACATTGAAGGAAAATTATTATAACTGACACAAAGTAAGAACAAGCAATTTGAGTTTTATTAGTCATTTCATAAGGCTTCTTTAAAATGTTCACTCAATTCTAACACCAACGTGAAAAGTATCAAAACTTTCAATGTAATGATTCCTACTATGACTAGCAGTATCATCAAATGATATAACAACCTGACTCTTTGCTGATCTGTTTGTTAGTGAATACAGTAGTCTATTGTATCTTCTCATTTTTGAGAAGTTCATAAAGCAAAAAGCCTTATGAAAACCACACTAACATCTGGCCAGAACAATCCCCAAAACACAGCAGGTCCTCAATACATGTTTTGATGAATAATGGATTTCAGAACATCTAGTGCTTAGAGAATTAACCAATGTTTTTCAAAACTCCATAGATACCTAGATCCTCAACTCAATTCTTGTTTAATCTCAACAGATTTAGTGGAAATAACAAGATTCTAAACCAATGAGAATAATGAAAGAGAAGACTTGAGAGAAATGCAATGCATGTTAGCACTTGTCAAAATGAGAAACTTTATCCTCTACCCAGAGGCCATTACATACGCCTCCCACTACGAAAAACAGAATTGCGTTCTTGCATGCTCACAAAGACAAGTTTAAGAGCAAAGGGAATCTAGGGGTGTAGTGCACTTGTGGAGTGCTTGTTGATCTGATATACAACTCAATTCTTAGTACAAAAATAGCAAACAAGTAAGCAAATACACAAAAGAAACAGTGACTACCAACCTTGAACCAGTATTAGTTTTACACAGAATGCTTTTGCAGATGGCATTCTTAGAAGTATAGAGATAATGACACTGGAGCCTGATAGAGAAATCTGTTGCCTTACTTTCCCTACACATAAGGACACTGCGACGTAAAAGGTCGCAACCTTGGCTCACAGAGCTAGTATGTGGTCTTGAATTCTATTGCAGGAAGTCTCATTCCCATGACTCTGAAACTATCGGCTCAAGTGGCTGAAGTTCAAGGTAGTCCAGAGTATAGTAAGAGATATATAAGAAACATATTTGGGATACAATGAAAGTGGCTTTGACTTCAGTTTGTGACTAACTCCCCACAAAATGCTAGCTAATAGTAAAGTTTGAAACATATGGCAAACTGTATGTCATACTGAGTCAATAGTTCAGTGCATCATTAAGAAGATGAATAAGACTATGCTTGATCAGTTGGGTCAAGCACAGTTTGTTTCCCTGAACTTTTGGGACCCTTGGCTTTTGACTATTTCCTACTAGGCTCCCATAGGCAGGTGATTGTGGTGTGTGACCTGAAAAAGCAAGCCTTTTATATACTTAAAATGAATGCAATGAAAAGATAGCATTGCTGTCATTCTAACAAGAAAAAAAGGTCAGATAATACACAGTCATGAGTCCATTAGAGAATTAAGTGTGTTGGGCACCAAGCATAAGCAAGAAGCAGGACTGTTTCGCCTTTGGTAGTGCAATGGTTAGTCTGCCTTGTCAGGTTGACTGGGTTGAGAGTTGCCTAGTGAAATAGTAAAGCACATCTCTGGAGTATCTGTGAGGAAAATACCTGAAAGGATTGATATGTCAGAGAGCAGCTGAGGGGCTAGCACCTGCCCTAAAAGTAGGTACCACCTCCCTGTAAGAGGCTGGAATATGAATGGAATAAATGTGCAAGAGAAAGCCACTCTGTGTAAGCTCCTTTCTTTCTGAGCAAGTATTGCTGTTGCCATCGCCAGCGGACACGAGCAGCTCTCTAGAGAATGCCTGAATCTTCAGCCCCAGACAGCACTGCGCCATGAGCTCTTTCTACTGAGACCTCCAGCCTCTTGGACCAAGTTCTCTGCCTCTCCAGCATGCAAATGGACACTATTGAACTACTCAGCATCCAACTGTGTAAACTAATGCAATTAGTTTCTTTTTATAGCATTCATAGCAATATATATATATATATATATATATATATATATATATATATATATATATACTTATATAGCACACACACGGTAGAGAACCCTAATACAAGCAGATCAAGGGAGAAAGAGTCAGCAACCAAAAAAGCAGGTGAGCAAATCAACCTAAAGGTAACAAAGTCTGACCGACTTTCTAGGGGTGAGCAGGAACCAGTTTAGAATCCCTAGCTACTTCACAATCAGGAAAATTAGCATTTACTCACAAAGTTCTTCTCTATAGGTCTCCCATAGCACTAAAACAAAATTCAGGGTCTAGTAGGGGACCTGAAATAGTCATCTCTTCTTAAGAAACCTCTGGTTTCACTGACCTCACTCACTGAAGCTCAAGCTGGGAGGACATTGGACATTGTCATCCTACTTCTTAGACAAAATCGACTGTTTCTTAGAGGGAGAAATCTGAGAGATGCATGTGATTGTCTGAAGGAGGAAATGTGAAGGATCTATGGAGAGAAATGGTAAGTGTCAAAGTATATAGTTTGTTAATCAATAAGACCCATGGTGTTCTTCAAAGCTAAAGCATCAAAGCTAAAGGAACCACCATCAGTCTTTTAAGAACTCCAAATGTCTGTACCCCATTATTTGGTATTTTGAGTTTCTTGAGTCCTTTATGTATTTTGGAGATCAGCCATCTATCAGATGTGGTGTTGGTGAAGATCTTTTCCCATTCTGTAGGCTGCCATTTTGTCTTATTTACCATGTCCTTTGCATTACAGCAGCTTCTCAGTTTCAAGGGGTCCCATTTATTAATTGTTGCTCTCAGTGTCTGTGATAACAGTGTCATATTTAGGAAGTGGCCTCCTGTGCCAATGTGTTCAAGGCTACTTCCCACTTTCTCTTCTATCAGGTTCAGTGTAACTGGACTTAAGTTGAGCTCTTTGATCCATTTGGATTTAAGTTTTGTGCATGGTGATAGATATGGATCTATTTGCATTCTTCTACATGTCAACATCCAGTTATGCCAGCTCCATTTGTTGAAATGCTTTCTTTTTTCCATTTGTACAGCTTTGGCTTCTTTGTCAAATATCAGGTATTCATAGATGTGTAGATTAATGTCAGGGTCTTAAATTCGATTCCATTGATCTATGTGTCTGTTTTTATGCCAATACTAACCTGTTTTTATTATTGTTGCTCTATAGCAGAGGTTGAAGTCTGGGATGGTGATGCCTCTGGAAGTTCCCTTATTGTACATTTATTCCATCTTGACTATCCTTGAAATATATATGATAGAAAAAAAGGGTAGATTAATGAACCTACTTTTAAAGACTAACAACTTGTTTAAAATGTTTTACATTGCTATAGATTTTAGTTTCTTGATACAAATTTAGAGTTGATTTTGTTATTCTGTATATATATTTCTACTCTCATTTAAAGTATTATGTTTATGTATCTCATTTAGATTGTGATGGATAATTAAGAAATAAAGATTAACAATTAGTCTTCTATGATAGTCAAATTTATAGTCGCGTTAAGTTTTCTAGGTATACATAGATATAATTCAGTTAGGTAAGTAATCTTCAAACACTTCAAAGACCTACAAAATATGACATTTAAAATGTTTTAAAAATTTAGACTTTCTGGACAGTGAGACATGTCTGCTCCTGGCAGCACCGGATTTATTTTAGATAGGAGGATGGACATCAAAGATACTCTATATGGAGTTTATCTTCTTCTTGGCAAAAATAGCCATTTGGGCAAGAAACTGTTCTTGCCTAGACTGCTTGATTGACTGGACATGCAGGACCCATAGGAAGGTGACCACTGAACTTTGCTTGGCAAAATGGTGCTTCAGGTTCCTGCTTTGCAGAGGAAACTGTCAGACATTCTACAGGACACAAAAAAGTGACTTAGAGACTCTAGGCCTGTGGGATGAAGACAGATGCCCCAACTTTAAAAAGGAACTTTGGATGACTGTCCAGGTTGCCAACTGTCTCTGTCTACTCTCGCAAGACTCTCAAAAGTAGCTTGCATCCTTCTCCCATTTCTCAGGTAATAGTATATCCTTCTGAGGTCTTTGATGTAGTTAAAAACTAGATAGTTATAATTTTCTTTAGTTATGATAAGATAAGTTAGATATAAAACCTTAGACTCACAAATATAAGATAGGATATCTTCTTTAATTTTGCCAAATACAAATAGACTAGATATTGTAACTGTAATTCTTGATTGATAATTGTTTTCTTATCTGTAATTTTACTATGTAAAAGTTAAAACCTTCCTTTTTTGAAAAAAAGAAAAGAGGAAGTCCTGTGGGATGTTCTGTATGTTAAATGTGTCACTCTGATTGGTTAACAAATAAAACACTAATTGGCCAGTAGCCAGGCAGGAAGTATAGGCGGGACAAACAGGAAAAAAAATTCTAGAAACAGAAAGGCTGAGTCAGAGAGACGCTGCCAGCCGCCTCCATGAAAAAAATGTTAAGATACCGGTAAGCCACGAGCCACGTGGCAACTTATAGACTAATAGATATGGGTTAATTTAAGATATAAAAACTAAATAACAAGCCTGCCATGGCCATACAGTTTATAAATAAAATAAGTGTCTGTGTGTTTACTTGGTTGGGTCTGAATGGCTGTGGGACTGGTGGGTGGGAGAGATTTGTCCTGACTGTGGGCAAGGCAGGACTGGAGAAAACTTCAGCTGTATATCCTGAGGTTTTTTTTGTTTTTCCATATGAAGTTGAATATTATTCTTTCCAGGTCTGTGAAGAATTGTGTTGGGATTTTGATGGGGATTGCACTGAATCTGTAGATTGCTCTTGGTAGAATTGCCATTTTTACTATGTTGAACTTATCTATCCAAGAGCATGGGAGATCTTTCCATTTTCTGATATCTTCTTCAATTTCTTTCTTCGGAGATTTAAGTTCTTGTCATACAGGTCTTTCACTTGTTTGGTTAGAGTTACCCCAAGATATTTTATGTTATTTGTGGCTATTGTAAAGGATGACACTTTTCTGATTTCTTTCTCAACCTATTTATCATTTGTATATAGGAGAGTTACTGTTTTGTTTTGTTTTGTTTTGTTTTGTTTTGTTTTTTTACTTAATCTTGTATCCTGTCATATTACTGGAGGTGTTTATCAGTTGTAGGAGTTCCCCGGTAGAATTTTTGGGGTTGCTTATGTATACTATCATATCATGTGCAAATAGTGAAAAATTGACTTCTTCCTTTCCAATTTATATCCCCTTGATCTCCTTTTGTTGTCTTATTGCTCTAGCTAAAACTTCCAGTACTATATTGACTAGATATGGAGAGAGTGGACAGCCTTGTCTTTTCCTGATTTTAGTGGGATTACTTTGTGTTTCTCTCCACTATGGTGGGATACCTTGCTCAGCATTGATGCAGTGGAAGGTGCTAGACCCTGCCTCAACTTGGTATGCCAGACTTTGTTGACTATCCAAGGGAGGCCTTATTCCCTCTGAGGAGTGGATGGGGGGTGGGATAGGGGTTAGGTGGGGGGCGGGAGAAGGGGAGGGAGGGGGGACTGGGGATGGTATGTAAAATGAAAAAAATGTAAATGAAAAAAATAAATAAATAATTTTTAAAGAAGAACTCCAAATGTCTATGACTTCTCTTGGACCTCAATTACTTGTGGTTATTTGTCAAAGGACAGTATGCAGAAATACAAATGGAAAGCATGCACTTCTTGACATGTAGACATAAACATGCTAAATAAATGTCAGTCCTCTATGTATGATTTCTTTTCTTGTTAAAGAAGAACTGAGTTTCAACCCTAAAAATAGCCACAAAGAAATGGCATTCACTCACAGCAAGATGGTGTTTAATCCAGACCCCTTACGATGTGGTACACCAAAGGTGGGAACCTTGACCCTGCTTTCGTTGACTTTAAGCCCAGCATGTCTCACTGTGAAGGGGAGCAGCCATGATTTGCTTTGTCTGTGAAAATTCTAGGAACTTGAAGTTTCTCTTATAGGCATGTCTCCAAAAATATGGTTGTAGCCAAGAATAGTAGTAACCCACACCTATAATTCCAGCCCCCAGGAGGCAGATCAAAGAAGATCTTTAATTTCATGCCAGCTTTATCTACATAGAAAGACTCTTTCAAAACAAACAAACAAACAAAAATGATTGTAAGCATCAGGCTGATAAATTAGTATTTCATAAAAGTTGAGTTTGGACAATAATTATGCATTGTTATTCATAATGGGAACTCATATATAGAACAGCTCACAATGAATGCCAAAAAAATTTTAAAAAATTGATTAAAATATAATTACATCATTTCCCCTTGCTCCCTTTAAAATGTATGACCTCCTTTTTTAATTTTTATTGTTACACATACATAAATATATACACACAGACATATAAATACCACTTGCCCAGTCTGTTTAGTGTTACTTTTATTTATAAGATTTCAGAGCTAACCACGTGGTATTAGATAACCAATGAGAGGGTTTCATTCCTAAAAAAGGCTAATTCTCCTGCTCCCAGTGATCCTTAGTTGTCTATAGTTCACTGTCTACGAGTGAGGACCAGTAAGATATCCCCTTCCTATGCAAGTACTTATTCAGTTCTTGTTTAGGCAGCCATATTGTTGAGGTATCATAGGTCAAGTGCAGGGAGCCATGGGAATGTACAGCAGTGAGAAATAGTATTTAACAAATCAACCCACCAATGCATGATTCCTTGTTGGGGGGGGAACCCATTTGGCAAAGCTGTGGAGTTATTGACTGTGAATGACTGGTTGTTTTCTGTTGGTAACTTTCTCAGGTGCCACTGCTATGCCTTGCTAATAAGAACAGCTTCAAGATTCTTTTCACAGCCCTTTGGTGGTGTGTTTTATACTTGTTGGGTGCACATATTGCTGTGGATGGTCAGGAAGATGATTTCTGGCTATATTTTACATTACTCGGACTGACATAGGGTTCTCAGTCACAAAGACACCCTTTTACACAGACAGCTAACTTTAGACTTCAGAGCAGATTCAAAGTAGGCTGGTTGCCCCTGGAGACAAACATCTGGTTGCTCCTAGAGACAAATACATGAGGTCAATTTCCCAGGTGTTGTTTGTTGCTGATTCAAGGTCAGGATAGAAACAACTTTATTAGACATAACTTTCTCAGTAATTGACTTTTTGTATATAGTCTCAGTCTCAGGCTCAAGGGTCAGCCAATTGTTTACTGTCTGGGACCCCTCAACAACTCAGATCTACATGCATGGGTCAATGTGACATTACTAGCCTAAGAGAAACTATGTGACTTATCTTGTGTTATGAGAATGGGTAGGGTCCTGAAAATGTAGCTTATAATTGTCCAGAGTTTGGCTGTGAGAGCGCAATGGTGATGTGGAGAGTGACAGCTATGTAGAGCTATGTGGGAGCTGCTATAGAATGTGAGTGAAGTGTGTGTGTGTGTGTGTGTGTGTGTGTGTGTGTGTGCACGCACGCGTGCTAAGAGATGGAGAAGCCTAAGAGAAGTGTGAGGGAGTGAGTGGGTGCAAGAATGAGTGAGTAAAGAGTGAGTGAATAATGTAGAAGTATGTGTGTGAGAGAACTGTGTAAAAGAGCTGCTGCTACATAGAAGAGCTGTCTAGGAAGTGTGTAAAGTGCGGTATGGTGAGAGAGCTTTGTAAATGAGATGTTTAACTGTGGCTGTGTGGAGATTCGTAACTGTGCGGAGGCAAGGAAGATGAAACTGTATAGAAGAGATGCAGAAGAGAAATGTATGTAAAAGAAAGCTGTATAGCCATGTGAAAGTAGATGTAACTGTGTATAGGGATGTATGGCTGTATGTATGTAAAGAAAGATATGTGGCTATATGTATAGAATGTAGCAGTGTGAAGATATGTAGCAATGTGGAGACAGAAAGAGTCAGAGACCATTTTTAAGATGAAGTAAAAAGGAAAGTTACCATCAGAAAGCATGTGTGTTTCCTTATTTTACCAGTCAGATAGACACTTATTTCTAAATACCCTCAGATAAAATATTTGGATAAAATTAGGATAAAATCCTAAGCCCTCAATCTTCTGAGACATTCTTTTATTTTTATTTTTATTTATTTTGCCCTGGAGCAGATCTGGGAGCTGGCTTCCTACAGTCCACCTTAGTCAAGCTTCCCTATAGTTTCTTCCCTGCCATCTCACAGGTTTCCTGGTCCTCCAGTTCTTACTGTCTTTCCTCCCCTCCTTCTGAGAAGATCCCTGAGCCTTGGGTGCAGGAAGTGTGTTGCAGATGCATCAACTGGGACCCGGGATCCTGTGATCAGTTTTTTCTCTTCATTGTGACCAGCTGTGGTTCTCCGTGATGATCTCTGACTATTGCAAGGGGAAGCAGAAACTAAGAAATTCTGAGAAATATAAAATGAGTCACGCTTGCTGCCAGTCTTCAGAATTAGGCAGTGCTCTCACTATAAGTCAACACCTAATTCATTGAATGACCTGCAGCTAACACCTGGTTAAGGACCCTTAATTACCAGGAAGCACTTAGAAAATATGAGGAGCTGTATGAATGTTAAGGGTATTGTCGTCAAAAGCCTATGCAGTGCTTTTGTACAGTCATGGCAAACAGCTCTCTGTCCCCATCTGCTTTGTATTTATTTTCTCCCACCATGAACAATTCATTCCCCCTTGTAATCTTATTTTATTTATTTTGCAACTCAGAACTAATCCTATCCAGGGCCAGAGGAGGGGATGCTGTCTCTGTACTCTGCACTATAGGGAAGTGTTCTGACAGCCTGCCAAGCCCTGAATTGTGCTTAGAAAAAAGAATACATAAAACAGACGATTCATTAGAGAGGGAGAGATTACCCATAAATGGCATTTTCTGCCAAGCTGTAGTCAAGACTACCTTTGTCTCCTGGAGGAAACTATCTGAGAGGTCACATAAACAATAAAAGAGAAAATGATCAGCCATGCAAAACTAAGTTACAAAGTTTGAATACAAAATTCAGTATTTTAAATTACCCCCCCCACCACCACCAAATTACATTGCTGTCTGAGGTAGCTTTCTGTCCTGTCCATCAATCTAAAGAAGATGTTAGGAGCCCCCTCCCATATGCTTCTTTGTTACTTTTGCTTTACCCAACAAGCACCCAGCTGCAAAAAGCTATCATTTCTGATTTTCTCAGAAGTATCCACCTTGTTGCCCTCAAAAAGAAAGAGAGCTGTGACTTCACCAGGGACTGTTCTGCTGTGAAGACCAAGAGAGTTGGCAGAGCACAGGCAGCAACACATTCAGAAACACATCGAGCTCATCTCTGCTCCCCAAATCCTCTCCAACTATATTGCTGCCCATCATCTCCATCCATGTTGAAAACCAAAATGTCCCTTCTTGCCATATATTTGCTGCTAAGAGACTTTTTCTACCTGAAAATATCCACTGGGTCTCAGGTTCCATCCCAAGCTACTTACTCATTCCCTTCCCCCCCCCCTCCACCCCCAAGAGATATAGAAATAAACCATTCTTTGGCTTTTGGCTTTCTTTTCAAAGTTGGCACAAGTTCCTCTGTTGTATCTAGGCTAAAGAGAAACTGAAACACTGCACTGTAGTTTCTGCAACAGCTTCTGTTTCTGCTCTCCTTTCTCTCTCATTCTACTTTCCAATCAATGACATTTCCTAGTAGGACGGGAAAAGCAGCCACTGTGGAATAAAACCCAGAAGCTTAGCTAACGAGCAAGAGAAGCTAGGAGCTACTCCAAACTACTGCCCTTGACTTTTCAAGAGTCTTATTTTAAGGACATGCTTTCCAATTGTGATCTTACAAGATTGCTGTAATGTTGGTTCCACAGAATCATTTTTGGAAGAACTACTCTCTAAAATAAGGGCTGGTATTATTATCAAATTGTCATTCAAGCATTCTGCTAGGCAGTATGAATTACTTTTATTTTGTAGTTATCAAAGTAGTTGATAAATTATCCACAAGTCCTTTATTTCCCCTTACACATCCCATCATCCCATTTAGCCTCTACAATGCATCCTCAATTAGCCCAAGGAACACACACGCACACACACAAACACACACACACACACACACACACACACACACACATACACACACACACAACACACACACACTCATTCATGCATATGTATGTGCAAAGAGACAGAGAGAAAACAAGACAGACAGGAAGAAACTAGTGTATGATATGTATCTATTACAAGCCCACAGCCAATAGGGTCTGCAGAATTTATCTTGCCTCCCTTCATTGCTCTGATGGTGTTCCTGTGCCCTTCCAAGCCATAGGTCCAGCCATGAGCAAGTTTTTAAATTCTAGCCCCCACCAATTTTCTCACTCATGAAATACACATAGTGCTACTACATCCAAAGAGTTGTATTAAAAAGTAGAGAATATATGTAAAAATAATTTATGAAACCTTCCCCCAAAAGGTGGGTACCTGGTAAATTTGTGATATTGCTGTGGTAGTTTGAATGAAAATGGCAACCATAGGCTCATTGGAAGTGGCATTATTTGAAAGAATTAGGATGTGTGATCTTGTTGGAGCAGGTGTGGCCTTATTGGAGGAAGTTTGTCACTGGGGATGGGCTTTTAGGTTTCAGAAGAGCAAGCCAGGACCAATGGCTCACTCTCTTCCTTGCTGCCTGTGGATCCAGATGTAGAACTCTGAGCTACCTCGCCAGCACCATGTCTGCCTGCATGTTGCCATGCTTCCTGCTGTGATGATAATGGATTAAATCGCTGAATTTTAAGCCAGCCCCAATTAAATGTTTTCCTTCATAAGTGTTGCCCTGGTCATGGTGTCTCTTCACAGCAATAAAACCCTAACTAAAGTAATTGTTATTGCTATGGTTTATGAAAAATGATTCATCCCAGACCAAATTATAACCTGAATGAGGCCATGGAAGAATCTGCTCCACAAACCTTCCCAAATCCACAGTACCAGAAGAAAATCAGAGCCACCCTCCAAACCCTACCTCCTACCCCACTGTCAATGGTAAAGATTGCAGACAAAGAACCAGTGAGCAAAATTGTGCTGTGTTAACACTTACCATCCAGTTTGAAACTAATGGGTAACACAAGATCCAGAAAGAGATACTGTTTCCAGATAAATTTCTGTAAGATGCTCAGCTTGCCTAATTTAGACCACTCACTACCCCATGGGAGTCCATGAGACCTAGGTATCCATATGGGACAAAACCAAGATAATTTTGTGTTAACTCAAGCATTCTAAATGTTGGATTGACAATTCCTGAGTCCGTATCTCTGATATGCACATTTTTCTGTTCATACTTATAAAGAACAAATTGCACAAAACATGGAGAAAATTTAGATTTTAGCTAATTATTTCTCCTTTCTATGAAACTGAAGATAATTCTCAAAAGACAATTGTTTAGCCTAGTGCTGGCTGAATTCTCCCAAGCTTTTGTTGCTGAATCAGAATTGTTGTATAAGATAAACACTAAGTTTCCTTTTGATTTTTACATGTGGATATAACTAATTGTGATAGCAAGTTAAGTAGAGATATTGACTCAGCTCTGTTTACTAGCTCAAACCAATACATGTTCAAATGTGGGGAGGTGAAGAAGCCCTGTGTGAATGAAGTCCTGAATGTATATATGCTATTGACCTGGGTATAGCCAGGTCAATGACCCTAGGCTTAACCACAAATAAGAATGGCAAAGCCTTTTCCCACTCCTACCCCTAACCCCCAGTGAAGTTCAGAGAGATGACAAAGCCTTCTTTGGCCAATATCTAGATGTCAATAGTGTGTACAGAAAATAGTTTTCTCCTCCTGAACGTTTACAGACTGAAAAAGTGATCCCCTGGAGAGACTACTCCTACAGAGATTAGCTACACCTGTTTTCTTGATCCAGCCCCATACTATAAAACCTGCATCCTTCTTTATCTATGCATAATAATTCTGCCTTCCTGTTCAACTCTGTGTAGTAAACACACTGAGCTTGTGAGGTGCTAAGGCTTCTCCATCTAAGAGCCCAGACCATCTGACCCCAGATTATCTAGTCATTCATCTGTGTATCTACTATTTCTTCTTTCCTTCATTGCCTGAGTCAAGTTTGTCTCTTGATACATGCCACTCAAACTTCTCTTTATCAGGGAAAATGGCATTTACTGGGGTTCTTGTATCCCCAAGAATAGATTAACAATTCTGAGAAGTCTAGAAATTACTCCATTTTTAAATAAAAAACAGGAAAACCAAAAGGCTATGGCTATTTCCTCTTCCTGACACAAAAGTAGTTCTGGTCCCCTGGGGATTAATGAATCTTCATGGACAAGTGGATCTTTGCATGCAGAATAATCCCCTAACTATGAAGAGCAATCCACCAATCTATTCGTCAATAACAATTCATCCATGCCTCTTGGAAAAGCCATGGATCCCCTTAGATCCCTTCGTTGAATGGGAAGCATTATTCCTATCCTCCTAGGAACAGTAATGGTGACAAATCCAGCCTACCCATGGAGCTGACCTCTGGTTTATTCACCACGAAGTAACTGAATGAACATTCCTAGGGAGAAGTCATGCTTGATCTCTTACATTCTCTCTGAATATTCCAGCACTTTTCTGAGTTGTTGCAGTTTGCTAAATTTAATTCATTTCTTCTTTTATTTCTAATTTTTAAAAAGTCATTGGCAAAATTCAGGACACATCTGTGTTGCTGATCTTATGGCACAGTCACTGCATTCACCAAAGAAATACTGTCAAATGCAAAGAAACGTTGAAGGCTTCTAACCCCTGTGGGTGCCTATTAACTCCTCTTCTCAAGACGTTTTATTTCAACTGTTGCTTGGGGCTTATTCTATCTCCAAGTTCAGGAATAACAGTGAAAGAGCAACCACATCTGCTTGGGGGATTGGCTGAAGTATGGAGGAGGCCAGTCTATCTGCAGTCCCATGACCCACCCAGAATGTAATTTCATGCCTATGTGGCTTTAAATGCAGGATCTAATTTTATTCAAGCAGCCAACTGGCCCTGCTACATAGAACAGCGGTGTGAAGGGTACCTACAGTGAATTAGCAGTTCAGCCTGGGACTCTGGAAGCAACTACCCCTGTCACCTCTTCAGGGACATCCATGGGCCTGGGGAGAATGAGCAGCAGCTAGTGAAGGCAGTCAGCTCTGGAGCCACAGAGAGGCAGAGAGGCTGTCCTACAAAAAACAAGCATAGTGAATGCATCCAGTTCAGCTCATCACTATAGCATGGCTGGAGATAACCATGTCTGGCCAAAGATAAAACAACTGTGTTTACCAGGCAGGGACTCCATGGTGCTTCAGCAACATTAATAAGTGGCTTGGGGGACAAAATTCTAGAATTCTAACTGTAAAGAGCCTGGTAGTTTGACAGGAGATGTTGGCAGCAAACGAGGTGCTCTGAACAGTGCATCTCTTATAGTACAGGGAAAGAGCTTTATTTCCTGAGGAGCTTTGAAGACTTGGAACAACAGAAAGGCCGAGGGCTTTGCTCTCTGCCCAAAGCCAGGTGGGATGTGTGCCAGCGGGCACCTGGGCCCCAACTGAGGCCAGGGCAGGAATTAAAGGCCTTCAGCTCTAAATCCAAAAATAACCTTTTGCATGTAAGGTACAAGGCATTGAACAACTGCCTTTTTTTTCTGAACATTTGCTTTCCAGTTCATGTCAGTTCCTGTGATCTCAGCAGAATGCTTTGAAAGGTAAAATTCACACATGGAGTAAAGGGAGCTCCAAGGAGGGTATTGATGAGCAGAAGCCAAGTCAATAAACTGCTGGGGGTTGAGACCTACAGTGGGAAGAAATCTCCTCTCTGTCTCTCTGTCTCTCTGTCTCTCTGTCTCTCTGTCTCTCTCTCTCTCTCTTTCTCTCTTTCTTTCCGTGTGTGTATGTGTGTGTGTGTATGTGTGTGTGTGTGTGTATGTGTGTGTGTGTGTGTGTGTGTGTGTGTATGTGTGTGTGTGTGTGTGTTGACTTGAAAGTCAACAGTTTACATCTCTACTGCTAGGTTTTGAAAGGCAAGACCAGTTCTTATCAGGAATAGTTTTATTGTCCCACAAGTAGTACTTGATAGTATTACTTGATAGCATAAGTGATATCAAATCCCCAAACTCAGACAGGCAAAATATTACAGAGATTAAGAAAGTAGGCTCAACATCCTTAATCATCAGGGAAATGAAAATCAAAACTACTTTGAGATTTCATTTCAGACTACACCTGTCAGAGTGGCTAAGATCAATAATACAAGTGACAGTTTATGATGATGAGGATGTAGAGTAAGGGGCACACTTATCCATTGCTGGTGGGAATGCACACTTGTACAGCCACTATGGAAATCAGTGTGGCAGAAGTTAGCAAACTGGAAATAGATCTACCCTAAGATCCATGTATAGTTCTCCTGGGCATACATCCTTCTGCAGAGACACTCGCTTAACCATGCTCATTGCAGCTCTATTCCTAAGAGCCAGAAACTGAAAACAGCCTAGATGTCCACCAAATAGTGAATAGATAGTGAAAATCAGGTGCAATATTAGTCAGCTGCTTAACAAAAAACAAAATCATGATATTTGCAGGTAAATGGATGAAACAAGAAAAAAAACATCCTGAGTGAGGTAACCAAGACCCAAAAAGACAATTATGGCATATAGTTTCTTATATATGGATATTAGCTTTCAAGCCTTCAATAGCCATGCTACAATCCATGTAACTACAGAGGATAGGTATAGAGTAAGGAACTAAGTGGAAGGGAATGAACTCCTACAGTACAGGAAACAGAATCCATAGTTATTCAGACAGAGGGAGAGGGACTGAAACAGGAGGTTGGGGGGAAGATAGGGGTAAGGGAGGAAATGCAGAGGGATGGACAGCTAACACTGAGGGCCATATGAAAACCTACTACAGTATGAGCTTCTTAAAATACATACAATAGAGGAAAGGAATCTAAATGGAATCAACACATAATGGGGTAGACAAAGCCCCAGCTAGACCTTTCTTGCCATCAGTTGAAACTGCCAATGCCAGGAATAGATTATATCTAATTGAGTTGTTGGCCAAACAAACCCCATAGACATCCCCCAAACAACCCAGGCTATTGCCAAGGCTATTGGTGGCTCACTAAAAACTTATATTAAGACCCTATTGCTGAATATAACAACTAAATATTTCATTGAATATGGAGAAATTGAGCTGGAGTCTACCTAGAGCCTTCACTCCTACTGACTAGAGTGTTTGTGGTACTGGCAGGTACTTTCCATGTTACCAGAGAACAGTAAACACCAGCCTACCTCCAAACCCTGATATCTACAATGATGACCTGATTGCAATAAAAAGATGTGCTAGTGCAACCGTGGCACTGAGAGTAATCGACCACTACCTAATTGGATTTTTGGTCCATTTTGTGAGATAGAACTAACATGTCTTGGGTGGCCAAAAACCTGAGACTAGATAAGCCACAGGCCAAGGAAAAAACCAAACCAGATACTATTTTTCTGCTAAAAGGAATGTAGCAATAAAATGACTCCTGAGGATGGACATTCTGCTATATTCATAGATCAGTCTTACTCATCCACCATCATAGACGCTTCCTCCTGCTGTGAGTGGGATGAAGAAATACAGAGACCTACAAACAAACAATGTCAAAGAGTAAGAGGTCTTTGAACACTCAGTCCTAAATGGGATTTCTTCATCCAACTGCTCCCCTTGGGGCTGAGGGGACTACGTGGAAGAGGAGGTGGAAAGGCCATCAGATCCAGTGAGGATGGAAAACACTAAGGAAACAGTGTCTTCCAGGCACAGGGACTGGTGGATATATGACTCCCAGAGACTGTGGCAGCATGCACAGGGCCAGCACAGATTCAAGCCAGATGGGTTCCCAGCACTGAGATGGGAATTGGACACAAGCTCCCATTACTAACCCAAAACCTATCTCCAATGGACAACTTCTTGAAAAGGAAAAATTAGTTTTATCCAATAGAGTCTCACTGGGTATACAAACTATACTTAAGGGAGACCCTACACCCAGCAGTAGATGGTCAACACAACAGCTCAGTGGTATTTGGGGAGAAATTTTGTCTCACAAAGCTTTGGGCATTTTTTACCTTATAGGTCTTTTGCTTATACACTATGGTTTCCAGTTTTGTTTTTATGGCGTGTGTGTGTGTGTGTGTGTGTGTGTGTGTGTGTGTGTATGTGTGTGTTTCTCATAGCTTTTCTTGTTTTGTTTTTCCCTCTATTTGTCTGTTTGTTTTAATTCTGGGTTTTTGTTTATTTGTTTTATTGGCCTGTTTGTTTCTAAAGAGAAAGAAGGCATGGAGTTTGATGGGTGGGGAGGTGGCGAGGATCCTGCAGGAGATGAGGAAGGGGAAACTGGTCAGAATATAGCATATGAAAAATTATTTTTAGTAAATGAATAAATATTTTAAGCTAAATGTTGAAAGAAAGAAAGGAAGAGAAAAGGAAGGAAGGAAGGAAGGAAGGAAGGAAGGAAGGAAGGAAGGAAG
>CABHPQ010132283.1:0-13206 GCA_902168405.1 Peromyscus aztecus | reverse complement strand
AAGGAAGGAAGGAAGGAAGGAAGGAAGGAAGGAAGGAAGGAAGGAAGGAAGGAAGGAAGGAAGGAAGGAAAGCTAAGTAAACAGGACCTAGGAGTTCATGATCCTACTTTTCCCTTTCTCTACTTGTACGGCTTAGAATACCTAATTTACAAACTGGCAATAATACAAGTACATGGACATTAGTGGGGTGGATTCTAGAGACACTTGTGGAAATTTGATGAGTACAATCATATAGCCAGGTACATAGAAGTGCTCGATATTGCAACCCTTTGTTGTTGATAATGCTGGCTTTGAAACATGTGCATTGTTCCAGTCTTTAAAATGAGGAAGCAGAGCCTGGATATTAAGGCACATGAAAAGTAAATAACAAAGCTACACTTTAAACCTGAAATGTCATTCTCCGTAGCCTACATTCTTGCTATGACACATGCTGACTCACAGTTCAGTGACACGAGCAAGCATTTGTTCTGAGCCTTGATCAACTCATGGGCATAATTCAAGCTGAGCACACTGCAGGACCTTACATCCCTCTAAAAGAGAAATGAGTGTTTTGCTTCTATGAGTAAGACATGGGAGGAAGGGAGAGAATATGAAGAAACACAAGCCAAGAAAAGACAAGATTGACACTTTACGGAAGTGGAAACTGCTGGTTTCCCCCCAAAAGAAGTATCATGTGTGTTAGTTTTCATTTGTCTGCTTGTTATCACCACAAATTTGTTTTCTCTGTTTTGTTTTCTGTCTGAAATTTTCTGAAAATTAGAAAATTTAGAGTGTTTTTTCTGGTACTGGCATGCATATCTGTAACTTTACATAATACTCTGATCCTTTTTCCCAAGAAACAGCTTTTTTTTAATTAACCCAGACTATAAATCATTCCTTTATGGTTTGTGCTGAAGGCCTTTATTGTGTAATAAATCTTTGCCATATTCAAAGTTACAATGGAATATGTAACACGAAATCTAATAGGTCTTATAATAAAAACCTGGTGCCAGATATTAAGGTAAACACTGAAAGATCAGAGAGACAATGGAACAAGCCACTGCCACGTCTTACCTCTAGGACTCATCAGCCTAAAAAGTTCATGTCTCTTCATGCCTTTTATACCTTATCTTATATCTTACCTATATCTTAGTGTGGGGATTAAAGGCATGTGTGCTTCCCAAATACTGGGATTAAAGGTGTGAAATCTCAAGTGCTGGGATTAATGGTGTGTGCCACCACTGCATGGCTGTTTCTCTCTTAGACTGAGTCAATCTCATGTAGTCCAGGGTGGCTTTGAACTCACAGAGATCCAAATGGATCTCTGCCTCCCAATTGCTAGGATTAAAGATGTGTGCCACCACTCCTTGGCATCTATGTTTAACCTAGAGGCTTGTTCTGTTCTCTGATCTTCAGGCAAATTTTATTAGGGTACACAATATATCACCACAGGAATATCTTTGCCTTATTCTTTTAAGTATTTTGTGTTTTAAGTTTTTTGTATTTTGTTTCCAGAGGCAAGGTCTCTCTAGGAGATTTAAGCTCGCCCTGGAACTCTCTGTGTAGCCAGGTTAACCTCAAATTGCCTCAAATTTTTCACTCTAATGCCTCCACCTGCCCAGTGCTAGGATTACAGGTGGGTGCCACTATGCCCAACTTAAAATAACTTTTTTCACAGTATCATTGAACTCTGTACAATGACCAAAGGGAAAATTAATACACAGACAATTTCTTCTTTGTTCCTTCACTCTGCCAGCCCATCTATCTCATGAGCTTATCTTTAATGTTTGCTCTTGTCTCATATACTATTCCCTTTCTCACAGGATCATCACTGGTGAAGCTGTGGGAAATGCCTCTGCCCCACACCAACGATAAGAAGGGCATTACCACTTCACAGCAGTAAAGGCCACTTTCAGTCAGTCTGGCCATCAGCATGTGCCTGGGAAACAGCAGTGATATTCTTCCTCAGAAGGGACGGTCACACCCACTGTCTCCCATCATAGCATTCATGTTCATTCCATTTCTGAACATGCCAATGCACAAAATAAGGATTAAGGCACTGATAAATCATTCCCCTCTTCCTCTTCCCTCTTCCACGTGCTTCTCCAAGCTTGTTCCACCTGCTTTGTATTCTACAGCCATCTTCATTTCATTTGCTTTTGCATAAATATGTCAAGTCTATCACAAATAATTTTTCTATATTTTAACTCTGGTTTCCTGATTTGCTAGTTGAGTCTTTCCTAATGTTTTCTTTTAAAAATATTTATGACATATATTTAATTAGATTTATTAGATCTTTAGACTTGTCCAACCTACATATCTGATATTTCTATTTTGACCTTTCTTTAGAAGTATTTTAAGACTAGATTGTATCAAAATTCCCTACTTTCTAACAGGTACCAAAATGTTTGCTTTTAAATAAGGAAATAACATTTTGTCTACATACAAAATTTTTAAGTGCCAGCCTCCTGTTTCCTATAGAAAAGTCTGAGCTTAGACAATATTCTTTACTAGAATCTTTCTTGAAATTTGTTTTTAATCATTCTTGGTCAAACTTACCTGGGAAAAAGCCCTTCAAGTCTATGCATTCCATTATACTCTGATGCATAAAGCACTCTAAATATCCCTCTGAGTCATTATCTCTGTATTCTTCTTTAGGCTATGCATTACATACCTCACCTTACCTGCCTGTTATTTAGTTCTCTGACTTTTTAAATATTTTGCTTTTGGTTTCTATTACCCCAATTTGTATTGTTTCTAGGCTTCCTATTAATGTCGTTTCTGTTTGCATAGACAAAGAGTTTATCCTTCAGTTCTGTAGGTTTTATTTATTATTTATTTCTCCTTTTCTGAACTCTGCCAAGCCACAATTTGCCTCTTTTTATTCAATACCTCTGCATATGCTCTTATGCGTCCGCTGTGTGATCTTAGCACATTGAAGTGGTTGACTCATTCATTTTTTTTAAAGAAGAAAGAAATAGCTCTTTACCATTTTTACCTGCAACATATAACTGGTATTTATTTTTTATATATATATCCTTTTATTATTTCTAGAAAACTGTGTGTGTGTGTGTGTGTGTGTATGTGTGTGTGTGTGTGTTGCATTTGTCCTTGTTTTAAATTTCATCTGAAATTTTCATCCATGAATGAGGTCATTTTCATTGAATGATAGGTGTGAGAACCATGCACCAATGAAGCCTGGCCAGAAACCTGAATGTTGGGAATTTTCCGGGTGCTCCTAACTGGACCTCTGAGTTTCCTGAGGATCTCCTTTCCCCAAGCATGTTAGTCGACTTTAGGGATGTATTTATTAACAGAGAATCCTGAAGCTCCACTGCCACCTCAACATAGACAGTGGTTTGTGCAAATTGCATTGCCAATAAAGCCTTCCTCCAAATCATGAGAATAAAAACAAGAGAAAAGGTCCATAACAAGCCAGTTCGCAAGCAAGGGCCTGGGTTTTGCTCCTCTAAGCAGTACCCCTTAATTTAATTTTTGAGGCTTTCTTATATGCATGTTGTATTCATGTCATTACTGTGCCCTTCTCCTACTCCATCTCAAATTATTGCCTGCTGAGTCCATTTAGTGTTACTCTTAGGTATATGTGTTTAAGAGTGACATATTGGGACTGGATAACCTATCAGAGGGCTTATCCAATATAACCCTGGCACTTGAGGCTCTGTGACATCACAGAGGAGGGGATGGAAAGACTGTGAAAGCCAGAGAACAGGATGCCTGCTGTAAGGTAGTATCTTCTATGATAGAGAAACTACATTCATGAAATCTCAAAACCGTGGTCGCCTTAATGAGACTTCCATAATGACATCAGTTGACATGCAAATGTAGATGGGGTAGATCTCACAAGACCTGACTCTAAAAGTATTCCTTAAGAGAAGAAAAACATCCCACTGTTTTCGGGAATGTGTATCTACATGAACATGTTTTTCTAATTTGTCACTCTAGGTTTGACGTTACCATAGTTGTAGTATTTTACCTGTGCTATTGCTCATACTTCACAATATCTCAACCCTCTGAAGACAGACATTACACTGTTGTTCCTTATTTTTGTTGTTGTTGTTGTTGAGGAGTGAGTCAAAAGGAACAGTACTATTTACCATCTTCAAGATGGAACAAGATCCTCTACAGAAAAATAATTTTGCAACTAAAATGGCATTTGGGGTGGAATTAAAGAGGAGGTGGCAAAAAAGAAACAAATCCAATTTCCCAACACTAAATCTGTTCTTACAAAGAAACTCAGTCCTGTATACTTTCTTGGGATCTGCTTTGATTTTTCACAATGACTGCCATTTCCATCAAGAAATTCAAGCCTACTCTCTTAGTGGACACAACTTGGTATGGAGTAGCTTTACTCTAATTCAGGATTTACTTCAATCTCATAGAATTATTTTTGCAACGTATGCTATAAATCAATAGCAATGGGCATAATTTAAGTGGCCTTATAATAATGATTTTTTTTTATTTTTAAATGAATTTATAATGTGAGAATGCAGAACTGTTCAATAAAGGAAAAGAACAAACTTGCATGAAAGTTGGCATATTTTTGTTTGTAGGCAGCAGAAAGACTAGTGAGAAAAGAGAATCTTCACTGTTGAAAACATCACAAAATCTGCTGTCACATTTGACATTAAAGTTAATTGTGGACAAACTGAAGCTCCTGACAGATTCTCTGCAGCCAATAATTTAGTAAAAGTGCTCTGCTTTGAAAAATCAAGAATGTCAGCTAAAGGTCTTCTGCTAGGGCCTTAAAATGCCCCCTTTGTGTAACGGGATGTAAAAATCGGAAGATACTTGCCTCCATAAAAAACTGAAAAATCAAATGATGGAACTAAGTGCATTCTGCAATATGAAGGACAAGACATCTTCTGCAGAACTTGCAAAGCAAGTGATAAGAATTCAGCCTTCCCAGGGTCTGTTCATTAGCCATTCTGAGGGTGTAGAAGGGCTGGAGTTAGAGGTCTGGAAGAGTAGCATGGCTGCAGAGCTATAGAGTGCTTTAATATTCCTCTCTCTGTGGTGGTATGAATGAGAATGGCCACCATAGGCTCATATTTGAGTGTTTGGTCCCTGGGTGCTGGTGATCCCAACTTTTTACCTGGGTGCTAGGTGGAACTGTTTATGAAGGGTTAGGAGATACACCCTTGTTGGAGAAGATATGTCCCTGGTGAAGGGCTTTGAGATTTCAAAAGCCCAGACAACTTCTCTCTCTCTCTCTCTCTCTCTCTCTCTCTCTCTCTCTCTCTCTCTGCCTCCTACTTGGTAGTAAGAATATAAGCTCTCAGCTAATGTTGCGGTGCCAAGCCTGCTTGCCATGCCCGCCTGCCTGCTGTCGAGCTCCCCACAAGATGTTCATGGACTCGCCCTCTGAAACTGTAGCCCCAATAGGTTCTTTTTTCTATCAATTGCCTTGGTCATGGTGTCTCATTACAGCAAGAGAAGAGTAACTAAGATACACCCCAACAGAGAAGGGAAGAGAGTAAACAAAGAAGCTTTGAGTAAACTGCTAAGAAAGCTTAACCTTGACCACAGAATATATGTAGATCCAAGAAGGACATCAGAACTGAATCTAGAATAATGTTAGGCAAGAAGCTGAAGCTCATGGCAAAAACAAACAACAACAAAAAAAAATTTTAAAAATCTTTGTTAACAGTGCACTCATCTTCACAGGACAAGGATCCATCATTGTCTCCACTCATGAAAGGCTTCCATAGAGAAGAATGCCAGCTGGAATCTGTGTTGATAAGAGTGGTTTGCATAAGAGTTCCTCCTGAGTGCTTCATAGAAACTCCAAGGTGAGAATCAGGGGTATGGGAAGATGGATAAGTCAATAAAATGCTTGGTGTGCAAACATGAAGACCTAAGTTTGGATCCCCAGCACCCAGGTAAAAATTGGGTGTGGTAGCAAGCTCTTGTGATCCCAGCATGGGGGAAACAGTGCTTTCTAAACCATTTAGCCAAATTGGTGAGCTCCAGGTTCAGTGAGAGACTCTGTCTCAAAAACTAAGGTAGAGAACAACTGAGGAAGATACCCTACATTAACCTCTGGCCTCCACAAGCATGTGCACCCTAACCATACATATACACACACAGAGAGAAAGAGGGAGGGGGAGGGAGGGAAGGAGGGAGGGAGATGGAGATAGAGAGGAAGAGAGAGAGAGAGAGAGAGAGAGAGAGAGAGAGAGAGAGAGAGAGAGAGAGCAGGATGTGGTTAACATGAGATGTTTTGCCTGACATCCAGAGGCTGAGGATCAAGACAAGAGAACTATAATAAGACTCCAGACTTTCTGTGAAAATCATCTAGAAAGGTTTGCACTGTGGATATTTGTCTTGCTTTGCGATTGCTTTTGTTGGCAGAATTAGCCAAGCATCCCTGTGATGATTGTGAGGCCAGTGGATATTTCTTTACCTAAGAGTACGTGAGACATACCATGTCAGAAGCTGGCTGAGACTTCAGTCACAGAACTCTACTATCTATAATTGTTTCTTACTTGCATAGTTATAGTTAATCTATTCAATATGCCAGATATATATCTATTTTAGAAAAATTGTGACAGTTATGGCTCAAGAAAGAACATTTGTGAGACCCTTTAGAAAGAGTGGAAATGTTAACTGGCAAAAACCCAGATTGTAAAGGAATGAAGTTATAATGAGTTGGTATGGGGGAAGCCTTGGTGTATTAGCTACTTTTCTGTTGCTGTGATAAAATACCATGACGAGAAGCACCTTCAGAAGGTAATGCTTATCTAAGATAACAATTCCAGAGGGATGAGAGTCCATAATATCAAGCATAGAGGCAGGGGGAGAAAGCTGAGAGATCACATCTTTGGCTGCAAGCATGAAGCAGAGACAGCAAACTGGAAATAGGGAAATGTTATAAAATCTCAAATCTGCCTCCACTGATATACCTCCTTCACCAAGGCCACACCTCCTAAACCTCCCCAAACAGTGCCACCAACTGGGGACCAGCTATTCAAATACCTGAGCCCACGGGAACATATCTTACTCAAACCATCACTCTCGGGTTTGGATTCAGGCTGACTCTGTTCCTTATTAGCATTATTGTACAAGTCATTTAACCTTTCAGTACCCTTGTCCACTACCAATACAGCTAGATTTTAACCTGAGTGCAAATCCTTTCCTCTTATGAACAGCAAATATAAAAGGGTTTGTAAACTCTGTAAATGTCAGTTTTGTTCACATGAAATTGGCTTGGGAACCACGTGATACAGAACAAAGGCTGAATTGTGAGTATCAATATAGATTCCATTCCCAAACCTTCTTTAGTTCCTGTAATAACAGTGGCAACCTCTATTCACTCATTGTCTGCTATATACCCAGAATTATGTGGGAGCATTTGCCTTATCCAAAAAAATCTGAATTCCTAGGCATTAACTACCTGACCAAACTCATACTCTTTTGTCTGTAAAATCTGCCTTTTTTGCATCACACCAACCATGTTCATCATGGGCAAACACCATTTCTACCAGCTTCAGAATTTTTCTTTATAAATTAAGATTTCAAATCACATACTAATTATTATTAGTCCTTCTTACCCAAACACGGACAATTACAACATGTTCTCCTAATCTTAGTAAATTTTAAGCAAAGAGCAGCCTAATATAATTTTAAGTCCATGTAACTTGGAAATGTAATGTTCTACTAGTGTGTTTAGTCTGTTTTTCATTCCTATCAGTAAAACCTTCAACCTAGACTATGGTTTTATTTTCTTCAAATTGGTCACATGGGCCTTGCTACTCATTTTCTCTTCCACACTCATCATCTACTCAGTGTGTTACTTTATCATCTGCATGGCTTGTTGGAGGCCGAGGAAATGGAGTCTGTATTGTATGAGTCACCTGTTGATACTGAAGTGTCCCCTGTCCATGGAGATCATCTAAATAGCCTTATTGTGAATCTGGTTTTGCACAGAGCAGCTCACATTGTGGGCATCTAAGCATTACTTTTCTTTGTTATAATCCAAGTCAATAATATCATCAGTTTGCTATTGTAGCTGTGATTAAAAAAAAAAAAAAAGGTGAAAGAATACCTTTTATCTCCATGTCTTCACTGATGAAACTGGAAGTGAAGACACGTGGAAAGAAGGAAACACAGTTGTGCCACACACACAGCCCTGTGCAGAAACAGAGAGGCCAACCTTTGAAATACTAGCAGGTCATTCCACAAGCCTTGGAGGACAGAGGACATGATGGAATAAGTACATCAAAGGCATCATCCAAGGAACATTTCTCCCACATCCCTGACCATTATGGTCCCCAGTGGCAGATGGACCATAGCAAACTGCACTGCATCTGTGAAAAGCACAGGTGAGAAGAAATACAGAGTGCCAAGGTCAGTGAGGTTAGTATCGGACGGGCTCTAGGAGAGCAGGGAGATGCTCTCATGTATTCGTGCTATCTTTAGAGACATGCAGAGGTACTAACTGGTTCCTTATGGCAGATGTTCATCTCATACAACCTAGGGAATCAATGGTAAACCGAACTCCCAGGGTTTCCTGGCCCAAAGAGTTTTTGGCTAACTTGGTTGTAAGCACATCATTATTTCTCTCTTTGCATATCAGCCACAGGGTCCTAACACACCTAACAAGTTGATATGTCACTACTGGTCAGTTTCTCACCACCCCAGGAGACCTTAGGTGAGAAAAATCAAGGGCATTTTAAACCAGAAAATTATATGGCTAGAATGCAAGTTTTTAAGGCTGTCTGCCTCCTAGAGAAATTCAGTCAATCTCTATCTCGAAGCTGACCCCATTTTCAATCTTCTGAATTTAAAATTAATGCAGCATCACTCTTCACTGCATGATTGAAGATTGCAAACTCTGAAATGTAATCGTATGCAAAATGTTATAGGGCAAAAGATCAAGGGCGTGTGTAAGACAATTTGACACATGCTGAGGCCAAGTCAGAAAGGCCAAAGCAGAAAATAAATTGCAACCAGCAAGGGCAAGGAAGAGCAGCAGGGCCAGGCTTTAGAAATGCATTAGCAAAGAGAGAACAGTGTAGGCTATATCATTGTTGTAGTAAAAAGGGAAAGATAATAGGAAGTAACAGCAGAAGAATGAAGATATTAAATGTCTCTACCATTATGACATATAAATCAAGTGCTTGGAGAGGTTGGGTTAATTTCTAAGCAAATAAAAAGCAAAACAATGAATCAACGATCCAAAGCTGAATTCTGACTGTACTTGAAAGAGAAATGAAAGTCAATCTCATTAGAAAGAACTTTACCAACAGCCTACTGGGCATTGCTGGAGGTCTCAACGTTACGGCAAACTCAGTTCATGCAAAATTCATCATGTTTTTATCAAAAATAATCCTTCTCCCAAAAAAAAATAGGCTGTCATTGCCCATGACACTGACATTCATTTTCTCAGATCTTCAAGCCTAGAAGCTGTGGAGTTGTCCTCACCTCATCTTCTTCTCATCCTTACTGTTTATTGTCACTGACTTGGGTTCTCTCTCCACCAGTCATTGAAATCCTATTCCTTTCTCTGTGTCTACTGCATCTTTCAATCTCTCATCTTACAATTTAACTCCAGTGCCCTCAAAAGTTACTTCTCAAGACCAGTTCATATTACCAGCCATATTTTTATTGTTTCAGTCCTTTTCCAAACTCAAAGTTCACAGTTCTCTGTCAATTCTTTGCCCACCATGATAGTAAAGCTATACCTATGCGATATCTGCCTTCAGTAACCCATCTTTTCACTAATCGATGCCAGGCTCCCAAATTTCTCCATTCCCTCCTCTATTAAAAGCATAACTCTATCATCCAATACCCAGACTTATATAAACACTGAATATGAGATGCTTGGATCCAAGCCCGGCACTTGTGACTCAGCTGTCAATGCAGGTGTCTGAGTTCTGATTTGCATCTGCATTTGAACACCTTGAATTCTGGGACCAAAATTAAAAAGAGAGAAACAGCGTAGTATAGAACAGAACTGAGATTTGGACCATTATTTTTCTTACAGGTTAAGTATCTTTCAGTTATAGAACACAAACCTAGATTCTCATAAACTTAACAAAGATTTATTTCTCTCTCATGACATAACCCTACATGAATCCTGGCATGAAGGAAAGAGTAGGAAGTAGTGAGCATGCATGCTGTAACACTGAGGTCCTGAAACCCCTTGAATCTTGAAGTGCTACCTTTTGTCTTGTTTTGTTTATTTTTGAGATTGCAATTTAATTACAAAATTTCTCCCTTCCTTTTCCTCCCTCCAACCCTCCCCCCCATATACCACTCCCCATTCTCCTTCAAATTCAGGACCTCATTTTTCATTAATTGTTATTACACGCATATATGTATTTGTGTATATTCCTAAATATAACATGCTGAGAACATACAATGTTACTTGTATCTTTGTTTTCAGGGCTGACCATTTAAAAGGCACTAGATGGCCAATTGGTCTTCTCTTCCCTGGGGAGGACCATCTCTCCTGTTCCCAGATTTACTCAATTACCCTGTGGTTCTTTGTGTAGGGTTTGTGTAGGGGGTCCCTTCAGGTGTCACAGCAGGCAGGGAAACTAACAACAAAGAGGTGAGACTGAAAGCTCAGCTCAGATTGACTTTGTCAACCTTGGTCAAATTTTGGGAGTCTGATGCCAGGCAGTTTTGTTTTTTTTTTTGCCAGCATGTTTAAACACAGCACAATTTGGAGGAAACTCAACTCAAAGTACATATCAATTCTTTCAAGAAGATGAGTTCTAGAGATAAGCTATTTGTATTAGCTTAAGGGCCTAAGGAAGGATCCAGCCTGGTCTTAGTAATACAGATAGGATAGAGGTCATTTGGTCCATTAGCGATCTCCATTCCAAGTTGTGAGAGCATGATATGGCCTGGCCCAAAAATAACACAGATCATTAAGCTGTTAATCACCTCCAGTTGCCAGCTTCCTGGATGGAAAAACAGGTTATACATCCTTCCCTTCAAAAGGACAATCCTGTGTGCCCAACATTCCTGGTTTCTGAGGCCTTGTGGACTTTTCCTCATCCAGTCTGTCATGTTCATTAGTGTCCTCCTTGTTCATCTCATGCTTGGATGGTCATGTTGGTGTGACTTTACAAGTATAGTTTCTGATGTTACTAGGAGCTGACATCTATGACCTATGTATGTATGACACCTATGTACCAGCTTGGTACAATAACCCTACCATTGACGGTAACCAGCGGCTCTCTAATTGGGTTTAAGTCATGCTCCACAAGAGGGAAAACATGCCTGGTACTGCAATCCTAGCTAACTACTCAGTGCAAGTGAAATCATCGTTATTGGATGAGAGTCTACTCATTTACTAAAGTAGCATAATCCCTAACAAGAATCTAGAAACATTTGTCCTGGGACCAACAGATAAGTATAGTCTTCACCCCTCATTAAAAAACAAACAAACAAAAACAAAAAACAAAAAAAAACTTCTCTTTTCAACAGATGATGACCTCTACAGAAAATCACAACCAACCAAAATGTGGAGTTGTGGCACCTTTTTTAAATTCAGTGCTGAGATGGAATCCAGGGTCTCCCACATGCTGAACATGTGCTCTATCACTTGAACTACATCTGCAGCCTGAAAACATCAAATGCCACTACTTCTACATAGACTTCAGAGTCTGCTGAAAACAGAGAGAAGAAATGAGAGTCAAGCATAGGAATTCCATACTGGGTCAGGCTGAATGTGGGTTATATAATTTATATTCATAGTCAATGCACAGAACTTGGTCAATGGCCCCAACTAAACCCAACAGATCTAGGGAATGTAATTCGGCTATGTGCCTTGGAAAGAGAGGAAGAGCAAAGATATTTCTGAGGACATACATTCCTGCCCATTATCTAAATCTTTATTCCTCCAGTTTTCTAGAACATATTCTGAGATCATCCTCAATTTTATAGGTATTTATTCTTAATTTGAAATCACTAATTACTGTCAGGGAGCCAATCTCTTAAATTATTTGTTCTAATTAGTCATGTTACAATATTCTGTCTTGTGGATTTTTTCCTCTGTTTGGTTTTAACTGGCTTAGTTTATTGGCATTTTTCAGCACTGTTGACCAGTGGGTTCCACCCCTTTCTCTCCCAACCACACACAATAGAATGCAGACCTCCAATGGCTGATTTCTTCATTTCAAAAGCCTACTGCTTATTTTCACTAGCCTAATATCCATGCTATACTATATCTACACACCCATATACAGACTTTACCAGAATGATCTCTGGAACCTGACTTCAAATCCTATAAGACCCCACTATGAGCTGTGTGCTTTTAATTTAGTGTCAACCTCCCTAAACTTCATCTTTTGGTCTCTAAGTAGTGATAACAGTATCTACTTTCAGAGTTGATGTAAGAAGTAAAACCTTCGTTAATCATAAAAATAACAGTCAGTTGAATGAGGAGGTCATTTGAGCACTATTAAACTAGGAACACAACGGAAAGAATGAATGGTGTTATAACATTATTTTAGGATGATGAAGAAGATGTGTGTAGAAATTAGATAATAATCCAGGATGACACTGCTATGTCTTGCATACCTTGGCAGTATTTAACACCTTCCCCTTTATAACAGGGCATTAAAATGAGATTTTCTTCTAGCTTTGTTTTAGATGAATCCAAAAAGAATGATAAAGTGGCAATTATTACCACACATCCTCATGCAGGGAGTTAGACTATTGTGAAGAGAATTTAGAACCACTTACATACCAGCCCCAAGTTACCAGTGACTGCAAAGAAAAAAAGGAGGATGAAGAGGAATTATTCACTGAGGGTAGAGAAAAGAAATCAGAAAGACAAGTTGAGGGAAAGTCATTTTTGGAGGGTCATGTGTTTCCAAGATTTTAATCCTGATAGAAGGGGAATTGCCTGCCCCAAATGGAAGACATAAAACACTCCATCTGTGTTGTTGGGGTTTTTTTCCTTACTCTTTACTCTTTTGGCTCTTTGGGGGCCAGCCACCCATCTCCCAAATAAACACACAGAGGCTTATTCTTTCTTATGAATGCCTGGCCTTAGCTTGGCTTGTTTCTTACCAGCTTTTCTTGAATTATCCCATCTAACTTTTGCCTCTGGACTTTTATCTTTATCCTATGTACCTTTTTTTACTTCTTACTCCATATCTTGCTGTGTAGCTGGGTAGCTGACTCCTGGAGTCCTCTTCCTTCTCTCTCTCTCTCTCTCTCTCTCTCTCTCTCTCTCTCTCTCTCTCT
>CABHPQ010132282.1:0-13216 GCA_902168405.1 Peromyscus aztecus | reverse complement strand
AGGAAGGAAGGAAGAAAGAAAGAAAGAAAGAAAGAAAGAAAGAAAGAAAGAAAGAAAGAAAGAAAGAAAGAAAGAAAGAAAGAAAGAAAGAAAGAAAGAAAAGCCGTTTTCTGGGACTGCAGAAATGGTTCCTAGCATCCCCATGGCAGCCCACTCTGTCTCTAACTCCAGGTCCAGGGGATGTAGTTCTGTCTTCTGACCTCCTTCAGCATCAGGTGTGCACATGGTACACTTACAGACACACAGGCAGAACACTCACACCCATAAGATAAAGAGAATAAATTGAAGTGATTTCCAGACGAGATCCATGAGCTTCACTAGGCTGTCAAAGGCATCTGAGTCACAGCAAAGGTGAAGAGCCCATGAGGGAGCTAGCTGTGTAGAGACCCTTCAGTACTCAATCCCAACAGAAGGTGCGAGCTTGAGGCTAGCTTGGGCTGCATTGTCAACCCTTTTTCAAAAAAAACAAAACACATAAATAAAAAGCTTTTTATTTTTATGTGGATGCTCGTATTTGAACTTGGCTAGTCACTCTACCAGCTAAGTCATCTCTCCAGCCCCTCAGCCCCATTTTAAAGTTTTATTTTGATACAAGACCTCACTAGTTGCCCAGGCTGGCCTCTAATCTCCCACTCCTTATCCTGTAACTAGCGAGCCTGTTTGTCACTGCCTCTCCTTCAGATCTCAACTTAGATATCCTAGTTAGCTTTACCTGTCAACTCAACACAGCCTAGAATCCCCGAGAAGGGAGTCCCACCTGAGGGGTCGCCCAAAGCAGTTTGCCTGTGGGTTTTCTTAATTACTAGTTGGTGCAGAGGGGTCCAGCCCATTGTGGGTGACACCATTCCCTGGGCAGATGGGCCAGGCCTGTATAAGAAAGCAAAGTTAAGAGCATGCAAGCAAGCCAGCAAGCAGCATTCCTCCATGGGTTCTGCTTCCAGTTCCTGCCCTTCCTTCTCTCAGTGTTGGACGGTAACCCATGAGCTGAAACACGCCCTTTCGTCTCCTAAGCTGCTTTTGGTCAGAGTATTTTATCACAACCGGTAAGAAACTAGAAGAGAAGTCACTCTCATCAACAAGTATCCCCGAGCCCTGGGTTCTGTACATCCCTCCATTTCCTTCCACCTCGTCTTCTCCTCTCACTGGCTGCGGAGCCTTTGTACCTCCCCTCCACATAGCCCTCTGCATCCACCCCCTCCCCAGCACTGGTCAGGCAGTGTTAGATGCGGAGCCTTTGTACCTCCCCTCCACACAGCCCTCTGCATCCACCTCCCCCCCCAGCACTGGTCAGGCAGTGTCAGGTGCCAGCTAATGTAGAGTGGCATTGAATCATCTCCCGGGTTTTACCAGCTTCTCATAATGATGATTTCTTTTGGGTCCAGTTTCTACAAATAAAAGGTAGTTGAAGCTGGGGGAGGGGCAGCTGCAGACCTGCAATCTAAGCATTCAAAGAGGTTGAAATAGAAAGAATATGAATTCCAGGCTAGCCTGTGCTACATGATGAGAGACCCTGTCGAAAGCAATAACCATGACAACAGAGCAGGTAGATTCTTGCTAATCACTCTTACTTCACTGTTTTTATTCTATGTGTGTAAATGTTTTACCTGGTTGCACATCTGTGCACCATGTGCGTACCTGGTACACTTAGAGGCCAGAAGAGGGTGTTGGGTCCTCTGGACCTGAGCTAGAGATGATTCTAAGACTCCATGTGGATGCTGGGAATCAAACTCAAGTCCACTGGTCTTAAATTACCGAGCCATCCCTACAGAGCCCTTTTTAAAGTTTTTATTTGTATTTTATGGGTGTTTTGCCTGCATGTGTACCTGTGTTCAGTACCTACCGAGGCCAGAAGATGGCATTGGATCTCCTCCAAGTGGAGTTACAGATGGTCGTGATCTACCATGTAGGTGCTAGAATCAAACCTGGGCCCTCTGGAAAAGCAGCCTGTATTCTTAGCATTGAGTCATCTCTGCAGCCCCAGGTGAGTTATTTTCACCAAGGAAAAATCTTCAGGTGTTCTGAAAACTATAATACACTAAAAAAATCTAGGGCTGGAGAAATAGCCCATCAGTTAGGAGCACTTACTTTCTCAGCAGAGGAGTGGGATTCAGTTCTCAGCACCCAGATGGCAGCTTATACCAGATGGCTGTTAGGATTCTGCCACTCCAGCTGCATGACTACACATGCTCAGTTCAGTAGCTAAGCAGGGGTCTTGTGTCTTACATCATCCGTGTGCTGCGTGATTGAGCAAATGCGCCTAGTGTGGTCACACAATCAGCGTATGCGTGGCGTAGCTGAGTAAACCCACATGTGCATGTACAAGGGAATCCTTAAAAGCTGGACACAGACTCCTTCCCCATCTTCTTTGCTCTCTCCTCACCCCAATCTCTCTCTCTCTCTCTGCATGTGTGTCTCCCCCAGGTCTGGTTACTCTCTTTCGTCCCCCGCCCCCCAATAAAGCTCTGATACTGGGCTTTGTTGTGTCTCATGACCTTTTTGCCCTGTAACAGCGCTGCTTATCATTTTTTAAAACCAACATTGCTGTAACTCCAATTCCAGATCTGGACTCCCTGGGTACCAGGCATTTGTGCACTGCAAATACATAAATGCAGGCTCACATACATAATAAAAATATATAAACACTCACATACAAAATAAAATGATTAATTAAAAAAAAATCAGCAGGGCATTGGTGCATACCTTTAATCCCAGCACTCCAGGGGTAGAGACAGGCAGATCTCTGTGAGTTCGAGGCCAGCCTGGTCTACAGAGTGAGTTCCAGGACAGGCTCCAAAGCTACACAGAAACCCTGTCTCAAAAAACAAAAAACAAAAACAGCAACAACAACAACAAAAAAAAACCCCATAAAAATCAAGAGTAAAATAATGAATTAGAAGCTCATTTTAAAAAACATTTATCCTTACATAGTTTCTTACATGTATTTAATAAATTTTAGTCATTGTCATTACCCTCTCTCATCCCCAGTTCCTCTCCCACCAAAACCCTTCTTTCCAAGAAGTCCCCTCCTACGGCCGTATGTTTGGTTTTTTAATGTGTGATACACTGAGTTAAATGACGGCTGCTTGTAATGGGTGGGAGGTTATTTTCTGAGGCCTGGGCAACTTTCCAGTAGTTAGATCACTGAAGAAAATGACATTCCGCCGGGCAGTGGTGGCGCCTGCCTTTAATCCCAGCACTCGGGAGGCAGAGGCAGGCGGATCTCTGAGTTCCAGGAAAGCCTGCTCTACAAAGCGAGTTCCAGGAAAGGCGCAAAGCTACACAGAGAAACCTTGTCTCGAAAAACCAAATAATTAAATAAATAAATAAATAAATGAATGAATGAATGAATGAATGAATGAATGAATGACAGACATTTCTTCCCCCAGCCACCATTAACTGTCAATAGCCCCTCAGGGAGGGGTGGCCCTTCATGAGCCCCTCCGTCATCATGTTGAAATGTTGATGGACTCCATCTTGTGCTGGTCTTGCGGAGGTAACCACAACTACAATAAGAGCAACGGCCATGGCATTCCTAGAAGGCTTTTTAAGGGACCCTCCTCATCCTCTGGCTCCTGAAGTCTTCCCCTTTCCCCCAGATGCTCTCTGAGCCTTGGCGGGTGTGGTGCACTCATCCCGTTTCAGGAGGCTCACTCTTGAACCTCTCACGGCCTTGCTTCTTTCCATGACTAGTCGTTTACTTCTTACTCTGAGGTGAAATTACAGTACGGCTTGCCATGAGAATACCAGGGTTCTTTCTCCTATTGACCTCCTGATCCATAACTACTAGTACCTCAGTTCCTTTTTCTGTACTGAGTGAGAACAATCAACAGCGGCACATTATTTTAAAGCCCGGGAGGGAAAAATTACTTGAATTAGTAATAGAAAAGAAATCGAAGTGATAAAAGAGTGCGAAGCGCCATCTACTGGATGACTTGCAACTTCCAGATTTGGATGACAAAAATGATCGCAACTTTTTACTTTTTAAATCCCATCAGCAGGCCTCTGCTCAAAAGAACACCCCATCAACACTGAGGCTACTCCTCACATTACCCTGAACTATTACAGGACACTCCAACCTCTAGTCTCTGGAAAACTATGAGGAAGGACTGATGCACAAATCCATAGTTAAGACATCCATAGTGTACTGACTGAGTGCCAAGAAATGGGTCTTCATCCTCTGGATCTAGCTTCAGGTAGACGCATTCCCCTGGTTGACTATGAAGTTATCAGGGAAGAATTGTGTTTAGCTGTCGATGCTCCACAGTGCTGGATGATCACACATCAACAACTCTTATGACTTAGTTCTGAAGGAAGAACATGCAATGGATAGGTGTGTGTGTGTGTGTGTGTGTGTGTGCGTGCGCACGCGCGCGCTTGTTTGCTTGCTTAGTCTAGGTATTACTATACATAAAAAATCTTCTGGAGTGGTGATGTATGAGTTTAATTCCAGCATTTGGGATTTAAAAAAATAATCTTCAAGACAAACTTATAGATGGTTGTCTATAACTCAAACAATTGGAAACCTAAGGAGGAAGATCCTGAGTGTGAGGCCAACTGGAATATTTAGTAATTTGGGGGCTATCCTGGGCTATGTAACAAGATCCTCTCAAGAAAAACAAAGAGAAAGAAGACAGAGAGAAGGAAAGGAAGGATGGAGGGAGGGAGGAAAGGAGAGGGAAGGGAGAGAGAAAAACCCAAACTTCAAGATTTGCAAAAATTGGTTTTGCGTGTGTGTGTTATTTTCTTGTTTGAGACAGGGGTCTCAGTATGTAGACCAGGCTGGACTAGATCTCAAAGAGATCCTTTAATCCCAAATGCTAGGTCCAAAGGTGTTCTCCACGTTCCCCAGTAAAGATTGGTTTTGAGCAGTAGGTAGGTAGGAGTGAGCGTGGTCTCTTCCTTACCATTAGGGAGAAGTGTGGTCCTACAGGAGACTGCCTCAAGAGTGAATCCAGGCATTCTCTGGGACTGCAACACTTGAATCACATTTTTCTTGCTCAAACAATGAAATGTTTTGTTTTGGTTTTTTGAGACAGGGTTTCTCTGTGTAGCTTTGGCGCCTTTCCTAGAACTCACTCTGTAGCCCAGGCTGGCCTCGAACTCACAGAGATCCACCTGCCTCTGCCTCCTAAGTGCTAGGATTAAAGGCATGCACCACCACTGCCCGGCTCAATAATGAAATGTTTGCAAGAAAAAATGAACAGGAATAATTATATCATTTGTATTTGAATTGAATTACTGAAGTGTTTTTAAGAATCTTATGACTCGGGGTTGGGGATTTAGCTCAGTGGCAGAGCTCTTGCCTAGCAAGTGCAAGGCCCTGGGTTCGGTCCTCAGCTCCAAAAAAAAAGAATCTTATGACTCAAGATGTCTCAAGATGTGCCACTGAGGCTGAGAACTTGAGTCCCAGGCTTATATATGTGTATGGCAGTTTGTGTACACACACACACACTCACACATGCAGCTTAAGAAAAAGAAAGACATTACCCAATTCTTTTGATGTGGCTAATAGCTGACAAAATGTGGCTTTGAAAACACGAACAGGCTTCACGTGAAGAGTTAATGGGTTTGGAGTGGAGGGCACAGTCATAATCATGCAGAATGCTACTTTGTGGAAGGCAGGGGTTCTGAGCAGAGGAAGTGCCATGGTGGTAACAGTCCTGACTCCTGTGAGCACGCCATTCTAAAACCTGGTGTTTCCTTACGCTGCACTGCTTCTGTCTTTGTTGTTATTGTGAGACACAGTCTCACTATGTGGCCCTGGCAGAGGCCAGAAGAGGAGATCAGATCCGTGATGCTGGAGTTTCAGGGGGTTGTGAGCCATTCTAAGAGCAGTGAGTGCTCTTAACATGGAATCATCTCTCCCTCCAGCCTTGTTTGGCTTTTTCTTTTCTTTTTCTTTTTTTCTTTTTTTGGTGTTAACCAGAACCCCTTTGTACACTTTTAAATTGAGCTGTTAATTCTTTTGTTGTTGAGAAAAGATCTCATGTCCAGAATAAATAATAATAAAGAATACAACAACAAAAAGACTAAACACTAGCCGGGTGGTGGTGGCGCACGCCTTTAATCCCAGCACTCGGGAGGCAGAGCCAGGTGAATCTCTGTGAGTTCGAGGCCAGCCTGGGCTACCAAGTGAGTTCCAGGAAAGGCGCAAAACTACACAGTGAAACCCTGTCTCGAAAAACCAAAAAAAAAAAAAAAAAAAAAATAAGACTAAACACTGTGAGCTATTACTTCACACTCACTAGGAGAGAAATATTATGGTAAGTTAATACACAGGTTGGGGCTGGAGAGATGGCTCAGCGGTTAAGAGCATTGGCTGCTCTTCCAGAAGTCCCAGGTTCAATTCCCAGGAACCACATGCAGCTCACACTGCCTGTAACTCCAGTTCCAGGGAATCCGAAACCCTCACACAAAGTATATACAGGCAAAACACCAGTGCACATTCTGGAGAGATGGCTCAGTGGTTAAGAGCACTGAGTGCTCTCCCAGAGGACCTGGGCTCAAGTCCTAGCACCTACATGGCGGCTCACAACTGCCTGTGATTCCAAGATCTGACATCCTCACACAGTCATACATGCAGCAAAACACCAATGCAAATAAAATAAAAATAAATCATAAAAATAAAAAAATAAATAAATAAGCCTTTAAAAAAAGAAAAGAGCCGGGCGTTGGTGGCGCAAGCCTTTAATCCCAGCACTCAGGAGGCAGAGGCAGGCGGATCTCTGTGAGTTCGAGGCCAACCTGGGCTACCAAGTGAGCTCCAGGAAAGGCGCAAAGCTACACAGAGAAACCCTGTCTCGAAAAACAAACAAACAAAAATAAATAAATAAATAAAAAATAAAAAAAGAAAAGAAGACAGAGATTATGGGTCCATTTATGTGAAATGCCTAGAACACACAATCCCTAAAGAACAGACTAACTTTACCAGAAGTTGAGGGAGGAGAAAAGGGAATGATTGCTTAGCAGGTACAGATTTCCTTTAGGGGTGAGAAAACATTTTGAAATCATGAGAGAAGGTTGCTCAAGTTTGTGGACATAATAAATGCCAATAAAGTGTATATCTTAAACTGGCTAATTTTATGCTATGTGAATTTTACCTGAATTTTTAAAAAAGCAAGGCATGGTGCTTCATGCCTGTATTCCCACTTGGGAGGCAGAGGTAGGATTCACAGTTCAAGAGCAGCCTGGGCTACAAAGAGAAACTCAAAAGTCCTAGGGGACCAGGAATGGAGTTTAGCTGTAGAGCACTTGCCTTTCTTGTGAATGGACCTACATTCCATCCTAAGCACTGGGAGAGGCGGGGAGTTGTCAGAAAACCAGTAAAAACAGATATGCAAGGTGCTAGAAAAAAATGATATATTTACAGTCCTGTTTAAGTCCCCAAATGAACTAAAAGGAAGGAGGTAGCAAGTACAAGCAGGTTCCTTTACAGTGAAACCTCACTCTTCCCCAAACCCTGAGTATCAACCAATCGGATCAGTCCCTTCCCCAAGGCTCATCCTCGTTTCAACCCAAGAAGCCATTCTCCCACTGGCCACATCCCTCAGTCTTCTTGCCAGTCATCCTGCGCCCAGACTGGCATGGGCGAGACATACTCAAAGTCTGGCCCTTTATAGCGGAGGGCATGCAGGAACATCACAAGATCTTGGGGCAAGGGATCCTGTCGCAACACCCGGCACTCTGCACAGAGTGGGTCTGTTTCCTGATTCGTAACATCTGTCTTCTCTGGTGTGTCCAGATCCTGAGAGGCTGCCTCAGCTATTCCATCTCTCTCCTGGGCTACTGGAGCCAACTCTTCCAGGCTGCCCTTGGCCAACTCTGAAGAGGGGGCAGTGGAGTCCATGAGTCCTGAGGCCAGGTCACCCTCACAGAGATCTAACACATTCAGGCTTTCTTTGGCCTGATGTTCTGCAACCAGGTCCCGGAGAAGTTCCTCATCTGTCTTTGGAATGTGGCCACCCTGGCCTCGAGAAGGACCCCAGGCAGCAGAATTGTAGATGGGGTCATTGAGGATGGGGTGGCCCAGGAACTGGAGGTGGACTCGGATCTGGTGAGTACGGCCTGTAAGTGGTCGGCACTGTACCACACTGGAGTGCCCATTGTAGCTCAGTCTCTGGAACACAGTCTCACAGGGCTTGCCCCGGGGATCCACACGGCACACTCCTACCTTGTAAGACACCACTAAGATGGGTTCCTTGCAAGTTACCTCCTTGTCGGGGAACTCCCCTTCAACGCGGCATATGTACTCCTTCTCCAGCTACAAAGAAGGAAAAGGGGAAAAGTCAGTGCAAAGTCAAACTGCAGAGTCTAAACCCTCTATAGGATGCACCAGTGCATCTGAGAGAAGAAGATTCAAACTCTATGCTAGCTTTGTCAGTTTCTCCATCCTGGGTAAGTCAGTTAAGCTCTGTACATCCCCACACCTCATCTAGGAATAAGAACTCGGGCTAGCGAGAGAGCTCTGCAGTTAACATCACCTGCTGCCCTTGCAGAGGACCTGGGCTCAGTTCCCTGCATCTGTATGGTTGTTCAAAACCATCCCTAATTCCAGTTCCAGGGGATCTGTCCCCTTCTGACCTCTGCAGGCACCATGCACACATGTGGTGCACATATACACACACAGGCAAAACACTCATATAAAATAAAAGAATACATCTAATAAAATATATATATATGAAATCAGAAAACGTTTATCTCATAGGGCTGCTATCAGCATTTAGTAAATTGGATTCTAATTTAGGAAATTAAGTCTGGCATGTTCTCAATAAATGCATTATGATCCAGATGCAGAATTCCAAGTCTCCAGATCATAACAACCACCAGCCAATGATCTTACACCTCTCCAACTTTATCCAGTCTTCCTCCTAAGCAAGCTGCCTCAGAATCTTAAAAATGTTTAATGATTTCTGAACAGCAAACTACCAAGGAGCAGTACAGCCATCTCCAAAGACCTTCTGAAACATACAGGGCAGTCTGTCTTTGGCACTTTCGGTGCTGAGCCTCCTCAAAGTAGGAAGGATGTAGACACACCCCAATCTAGGATTCCATGACTCCTTTCTAACACAAAGCACGCGGGAGCCCAGGAAGCAGTCTCCAGCAGACAAAGGCCTGGCTCACCTGCCGGTCCCGAACTTGCTCATGGATCTTCTCCGAGACTGCAACCGTCTTGGCAAACATGAGCACTCCTGAGGTGAGGCGATCGAGCCGATGCAGCGGGTGCAGCTCCTTCAGTTGGTGCTCCTTGCCTAGGATGAAGATGACCGTATTGTGTCGGAAACGGCCACAGGGGTGGACAGGAATGGAGGACGGCTTGTCTATAACAACCACGTCTTCGTTCTCAGCTAGCAGGCGAATAGGCTCTGCTGTGACTGGTGGCTCATGTCTGTGCACCGTGTTCCGCAGGAAGTCATTGTCCTGTCAAAAACATAGGTAGCCAGTCAGCCTGGGGCAGCAGCCTATAGACAGCCAGCTTCCTCAGCTCCTTATTGACATGGAGGAATGGTCACAGTAAAGCCTTAAGCACACAAAGAAGTGGCTATAGTGTGATGTGTCATTTTGTAAAAATACACACAGGCACACACCTAGTGTTGAAAACTACACAGTTGGTTGAATACCTTGGTGGTGAGATTATGAGTGTTTTCTGGTTTTGCTTCTTTGTGTAATCTTTACAATAAAGTTGTATTTTAAAAATTCTTTACTACATTTATTCATGTGTGTGCACGTATAAAGGCACATGCAGAGGCGAGAGGTTGTGAGTCTTAGTGGCAAGGACCTTTACCTGTTGAGCCATCCACCATCCTGATACAAATACACTTTGAAAGCAAATGTCTTTTAAATAGGGGGGAAACCTCTATTTGTTACCAGTTATATATAACCTTCAACAAACAACACCAAGCCGTGAGTCCGGAGCTCTAGGCTCTACACCTAGATTTGACATAAGCTCACCACATATTCTTGGGCAAGTCATTTTACCCTCTCTGGGCCTCAGTTTTCTTACCTGTGAATGTGAGAGTTACGACAGACCTGTGGTTTTCAAAATCAGTATGAGAGGTTATTGCCAAATCCTGAAATTACCCTTTTCTCCTTATAATCACGGTGAGCCAGTGTAACCACAGGTGTCTCATGGAATTAAAAAAAAAAAAAAAAAAAAGCCAAAGTACCTGGCTAGTATCTATCCCTGAATTCCTAGTTCTCTAACACCAGGATCCATGACAAATACTTTAGGCATTAATATGATCACACACTTCGAAAATTGCACTGTTGCCTTTCTTCCATGTCAGAGCGCACAACATGCTTAACTTTGTACCTGATACAGTTAAGAACACATGAGTGGGGTATCTACTATTATTATTTGTACAGAGATCTATCATGCAGGGTGGAAAGTAGGCAGCCCCCTTGACAAAAGGCAGATAAAAGAGGAACATGAGAACTTCCATTCCTGGTTCTTAAAAAACAAACAAAACAAAACAAAACAAAAAAACAACGCCTTGCTGGGGAAGGATGAACAGGTTGAGTTCTAGAGCATGGAAAGGCTGTCTACTTGGGGATGTGGGAAGCGGAAACTAAACGAGTCCCAAGGGAAAACGAGATTGTTTCTGAATCACCATCGTTGTACCCCGGCATTTATAAGCAGCAACAACAACAACAAAACCTTTCCTCCTTTTCTCAAAGCCTGATTCTGGCCAGCCCCATCGGACACCACCTTGAGCACGATGCTGAGGTCCTGAACTGGTTCCTCGTTGAGATGCAGGCGTCCCGCCCGGACTGCAGCCTCGTAGTACGCCAGTGGCTGGGATCGGAACTCGGTGCTGAAGACGTGCAACAAGCTGCGGCCCACCCAGCGACCTTTACAGTAGGTCTGGAAGTCAAAGTAATAGGGCCGCACCTTGCGCAGGCCGCCCTCGAAGTAGTAGGTGGTCTCTGCAAAGTGCTCATCGCCAAAGCTGACCCCAGTCCGCCGTTTCTTCGGGGGCGGCACGACCCGTTCCCCGGCGGCGCCCCGCCGCTTCTTCCTCTTGCCTGAGTCGGCGACCGGAGCTGGGACCTGTTCCCCCGCCGCCGGCGGCTCCAGGCCCTCGGGGAGCCGCTCTCCGCTCCCGTCGCTACCGGAGTCTCCATTTTGCTGAACCAGAGCCTTCAACTCGCCCGCTGCCTCCGCCTGGGTACAGAGCGCCTCGGCCATCGCCTCCCTACAGCCACCCCAAGTCCTGGCAAAGGTGTGGGACCAGAGCGCCGGCCGCCACTGCAGGAGGATTCGTAGGCAGACGGGGACACCCCGCCACATGACAGCGAGGCCAACTGCTCCAGGGTCGCAATCTGATGGCGTCAAATGAAAGCAACCAATCAGAAAGACCCATTTCGGAGGTTTGCAAGAAGCAGTGAGTTGACTTGAGTTAGGTGTCTGAGGATGTCTTCCCCCCGAGTGGCTTATGAAGGAAAAAATGAGCGTACACAGACTCCCGTCATCGAAGAGATCAGAGGTTACTTCCTAAAGGAAGTCTTCGGGAGTGCTCCACGTAAAAGCGTTGGATGGAGATGATGGTACACATTCCATATAGATATGCTCTTCTTCCCCGGGTCTGTAAAACAGTTAAAAGTTTACTTAAAAGAAGCAGAGCGGGCAAGGCAGCGCACACCTGTAGTCTCCGTGCTCAGGAGGTAGAGGCAGAAGTATCATTAGTTTCCGTTCTAGGGTTACCCAAGAGCGTGTCTCAAAATAAAAACAACCAAATAATAATAATTATTGTTGTTGTTTTAAAAACAAAGAAGCCGGGCGGTGGTGGTGCACGCCTTTAATCCCAGCCCTTGGGAGGCACAGGCAGGCGGATCTCTGTGAGTTCGAGGCCAGCCTGGTCTACAGAGTGAGTTCCAGAACAGCCAAGACTGTTACATAGAGAAACCCTGTCTCGAAAAACAAAAACAAATGAATAAAAAGAAAAACAAACAAAAAGCAAACAGGCAGGAAACAGAGGACCAATCAGAATGAAAGTTGCTACAACTATCACTGTACCAAGAACTGTCTACTATACTCTTTTGAGGGGCAGTGTTGGGGAATCCTAGAGTCTCAAGCACTCTACCATTCAGTTATACCCATTACTACTACTGTATGATTTAAAAGGGTACACATTATAGTCTACTACATATCTCAATAAAGCTATTATATCCATATCTATATATGTATTTGTATTACACACACACACACACACACCAGAAGCAATATTTTTCACACCTGTCCTTCCAACTAACAGTACCAAAAGAACTAGAGATTTCCTATTTGATTTCCATAAACTCTTATCCAGAACGGCTTGCACATTAAAACCTCAAATGGATCAAAAATGCATTGCCAGGGACTTCTGTGTGTATATGTATGTTCTGGTTACATGCAATTGTATATGTGAGTGTGTATGGAAGTAAGAGAAGAACCTCAGGTGTCCTTTCTCTGGTGCTACCCATCTTGTTGTTGTTGTTGTTATTGTTGTTGTTGTTGTTTTTGAGACAGTCTCTGTCTTAGTTAGGGTTTTCTATTGCTGTGAAGAGACATCATGACCACAGCAACTCTTTCAAAGGAAAACATTTAATTGAGGTGGCAGCTTGCAGTTTCAGAGGTTCAGTCCATTATCATCACTATGGGGAGCATGGCAGTGTGCAGGAGCATGACAGTGATCAGACGTGCTGCTGGAGCTGAGAATGCTACATCTTGCAGGCAATGGGAAGTCAATTAAATGTCACACTGAGGGAAGCTTGAGCAAAAGAGACCTCAGAGAGCTCACCTCTACAGTGACACACTTCCTCCAACAAGGCCACACCTCCTAATAGTGCCACTCCCTTTGGGGGCCATTTTCTTTCAAACCACCACAGTCCTTTGCTGAAATTACAAACACGCACTATAATGCCCACCTTCTCTATGTCGGTTCTGGGGATCAAGCTCAGGTCTGTGTCGCATGGCAAGCACTTTACCGGCTGAGCTATCTCCTCAGCCTGCTACAGTTCTTAAATGCAAAATGCTGAGATCCACGTTGGCTAACTTCATCAGAGAGGGAATTACCGGAAGGACATTGGTGCCTCTTGAGATTCATAAAAGAGCTAAAGATTAGACTCGGCAAAGAGAACAAACCAAAGGAAGCAAAGGCCTCTGGAAACTAGCCGTTGCTGGAGAAGAACCCAGGTAGGATGCTGCCACACTGTGAGATGTGCAGCTGTGCCAAAGGACTTT
>CABHPQ010132280.1:0-20932 GCA_902168405.1 Peromyscus aztecus | reverse complement strand
TTCCCAGCAACCACATGGTGGCTCACAACCGTCTATAATGGGATCTGGTGCCCTCTTCTGGCCTGTAGTCATACATGCTGTATACATAATAAATAAATAAATAAATAAATAAATAAATAAATAAATAAATAAATAAATAAATAAATCTAAAAAAAAAAAAGAATTAAGGACTTACTTCGAGGAGATGATTCTCTCATCAGCGAAAGGGCTGATTTTCCTCATGACCAACTGTTTTTATAGCCAGTGGTAATAGTGCTGGAGGAGCTTGCGGTATGGTAGGTGCCTTTTGGACTCTTTATAAATATTTTACTGTTTGAAGTGTTGGAGGAGACAAAGACATAGAGGTTAAGTGGCTGAGCCTGGCTTTGACCTTAGGGAGGAATTACTACCTACCTATCTAACCACTGGGCGCCACTGCCCTGCAGCACCACAGTAAGCTTGCTCACAGTAGCAGTGTGTAGCCATGAACTAGTGTTGGGGATTCAAGGAATCCTAATTCTTCTGACTCCGTGATTGGTTCTCAAAGGGTTCCATCGTTGTGGGGATTGACTATGACTGCCAGGAGAGGATGGTCTACTGGACAGATGTTGCCGGGCGGAGCATCAGCCGCGCCAGCTTGGAAGCAGGAGCAGAACCCGAGACCATCGTAACCTCAGGTCAGTCAGCAGCTTCATTCTGTGGACACTTGGCAATACATCTTATTGCATGTCATTGGCCTGTTGAATCCTGGTTTCTCCTGTTTGGATCTAAAGGGGAAGGTTAAGTACTATGCAAATTACTTTTGAGCTGCACAGGCCTTGCCCCTCTGTAAACAAATGTGTTTATATGGGGGAAACAGAAAGGTGATTCTAGGATGAGACAAACCATCCTCAAAAGAAGTGGGTCACAGTAAGAATTCAGGGTCTGGCAGTTTATATTGCCTGTCGCCACCACTGTAGTTGTGAGGAGCCACCAGAGTAGTAAGGTCTAGTACAGACCAGATATGGTTGAAAAGGCAACAGAAAGTGAAATCCTGTTAACCTTGGTTCTGGGAACTTAAAGGCTCTCTTCTGCTTTGGATTCTGTAAGGTGTTTGGATAGGGTACTTAAGTTCACCTTTCACACCCTGCAGATGCTCTGTCCTGCCTTTATTTCCAGGTCTGATAAGCCCGGAAGGACTTGCTGTTGACCACGTCCGTCGAACAATGTACTGGACAGACAGTGGCCTGGATAAGATAGAGCGTGCAAGGCTGGATGGCTCCGAGCGGAAGGTCCTCTTTCACGCAGATCTGGTGAATCCACGAGCCATCACTGTGGATCCCATCCGAGGGTGAGCTGGCTTCCTTTGTTCTCCCAGTTCACCTGGAGATCTGTTTTGGAGCCTCTGGCTATTATATATGGCACGGGAAGGTCCAGACCAGAATAAAAACTCAAATACACTAATTTACCAGAGAATATGTTGAGTCAAGGTGCCGCTAGGTATCAGGCATCCTTGTAGGCAGAAGCAGGCTCTTTTTGTTTGTTTATTTTGGTTTTTCAAGACAGGTTTTCTCTGTGTAACAGTCCTGGCTGTCATGGAACTCACTGTGTAGACCAAGCTGGCCTTGAACTTAAGAGATCCTCCCGCCTCTGCCTCCCAAGTGCTGGGATTAAAGGTGTGTGGTCTTGTTTTTTTAAGGAGCTTGCATTGTATGAAGCAGGAAGTAAGATGACACACAAGTGAGAGCGTTAGCTTGGGGTGTGACGCGTTGTGCGGGCTCTGGGAACTGCCTGGATCAGATGGTCACGGGGCAGGACCTTGGGAAATGGTGGGTACACAGGAGGGAATGGCTTCCTTCAGCAGTACCTCGAGAAAGCCTCGTTACAGCCACAACAGTGCTTTTCTTCCTGGATGGGGAGTGTACAAAATCCAGATAAAAATGTTCCTTCTCCGCGACAGCTACTAAGGCTGTCCCCTGTGGTGTACAGACCTGGGCAGAGGTCCCTGGGACTATTGAGATGCAGCTTCCATCAAACTATTACAGAGAAGCCCTTTAAGGCAGAGAAGAAAGCCTCAAAGGTGGCTCGGACTTTAAGTCCTGCACGCGAAGGCTCCTTATCTGCGGGACTAAATAACTCTTAGGCCCTCTTTTGGTAGTCCTGGGTGCTTAGTCTGAAAGGGCAGAAACTGAACAATGGCTCCTTGTTCAGTCATTACGCTCCAGGATTTAGATTCTAGAGGAGAATGTCAAAAGCAGCTGCCTTGACCCCAGGGTAAGTAGTGCCATACATGTAACTAAGTCCTCCCAGCTTCTCGGAGGCCTAGCTGGTCATCTCCAGGGATGCCGCTCACTGTTTGGATCTCTGGCTCTTACTGTCACCTATAAGGAGGACAGTCACAGCAGAGGAGACTCACTCACAGTTCTCCTCCTTTGCTGTGGTTCTCTGGGTTCAACTGACAAGTATCTGTAGATACTTGGAAGTTTCAGTACCTCTGCTCTGTTTGCAGACTTTAACAAGATACTGTTTTCTACACATTTTGTATGTTAGGTAGGTCAGAGTATCTCTGTCCTGGTAATGGCTGTAGGACAACTAAGGGTCCCCTTTAACACGGGTATTTTTTCCAAGAAACACTTCCTTTGTTCCTTGAATCCCACCCATTTCTTTATAACAGTTCCCTTAGTTTCTACCACAAGAGTTTCCCTAACAAATACATTTCTTTGGATTGCAGGCCCAAGATCCAGTTCAAGATTTTAACGAATTAAGGGTTCCTGGCACCTGCCATCAGGTGTCTTGAGAGGCAAGGATCTAGACAGTTAATGACTCCCCACACAGTTGCAGTTGTTAGGCGGCCTCAGCAGCCCAAGACAACATTTATTAACTGTAAAATATCTGGGTGGGACTACACAAGTGTGTTGGTAATGTCAAGAAGCTGCAGCCGAGGTACTGGCCAGGCCGCCATGATCAAGGCCTCGCTGAGAAAGTCCTCTCTCAAGTTCCCACGTAAGGCCATTGGCAGACTTACGCCTTTGCCAGCTGTTGGGCACATGGATCTCTTCATAGGGTAGCTTGCAGTATAGAATCTAGCTTCCCCTGTGGAGCAAGAAAAGGCACCCGACAAAAGCCAGTTTTAAAAAACTAATAGTGAAATGATATTCTGAATTCTACCATACTGTTCACCAGGAGCAAGACACCAAACTCAGATAAGGAGACTAAGGCTGTGAATACCAGGAGGTGGCAATCAGTGGTGGCCAGTGTGGCTGCTGCGTACCCGAAGCTGCATGGCTGACCTTTTGGGGGGTTTGTGTGTGTGTGGTGGGGTACTGGAGATTTAGTCTAGGGGCTTGTCCAGGCTAAGCTATACCAATGCCTGCACAACTGTTCATAATAGTCTTAACATTTTTCCACAGCAACTTGTACTGGACAGACTGGAATAGAGAAGCCCCTAAAATTGAAACATCATCTTTAGATGGAGAAAACAGGAAAATTCTGATCAACAAAGATATTGGATTACCCAATGGGTTAACCTTTGACCCCTTCTCCAAACTGCTGTGCTGGGCAGATGCAGGTAATACTGGTAACATGGAGAACAATGGTCTTCCTTACAGCAGTGTGAGCACTATGGGGATTCGCCCATCTTTTAGATCTTTTGGGTTAAATTTCTATCAGCACAGAGCATACTTAGATCTGTAAGCTTTAAAAGAACATTTTGCAGTGATTCTTACATTGAGTTATCTGGGGTTCAGAGGGGAGCCTGACTGTGCAGCATGTCTGTCCTGCCCCCTGCCCCTACTGTGAACCTTTGGCAAACTAGGTTGGAAGAAGTATTAGTTGCTGTTGACACTTGGATGAACTGAGGTTGGTCTACCTTCTGGACCATTCTTATAGTTTAACTCCAAGATTTTATCACTTTGTGTGTTACGATCCTTTGCCAAGTGCTGTGAGAATGGCCTCCTTCAGGAATGCATTAACACCAGGGTTATCTATTTGTGGTTTACTGTGCATTACTAGAAAAACTCGAAAACATTATATACCTCATTCTACTAAAGAAAGTTCTTGAATTTACTGAACATGCAACTGGGTATTTTTAAAATCCAGTTGTCTGAACATTACATTTTTTAAAAGTATATGGAATTTAGACGTCTTTAGAAATCTGGAACATGAAAATTCTTGAATTCTTTTTTTTTTTCTTCAAAAATTCAAAGTGTAAAAATACCTACTACCATGCTCGTTTTCTTATATGTAGGTATTTTCAACTTATAAATGTAGGCTTAAAATCATAAAAATGCTAATCTTTGGTGCTCCCCCTTGGGAAGAAACTGCAAGATTTCGACAGATTATATTGTTCCTTCCATAAAAGGATTTAAGTTTGAGTATCTACTCAAAGCTAGAGTCAAGCGGCAAGGTTTACAGTTGCTACTGTGGACTGCTGTGGGAATAAAATGCCCCATTTTTAAATTCTTCCTCTATTCCCCTGGAGGACTCTTATCTGGCACCTCACTTTCCCCCTTGGATCTCTTAAAAGGAACCAAGAAACTGGAGTGTGCGCTACCCGACGGAACCGGACGCCGTGTCATCCAGAGTCACCTCAATTACCCCTTCAGCGTGGTCAGCTACGCGGATCACTTCTACCATACAGACTGGCGGAGGTGAGCCCCACTCGGGAGCAGCCGTAGGGGCAGCAAATTCCGGGGAGCACGCTGTTTTACCGGTCAACGACTCTAGTTAGGAAGCCCTGTTTGGCTGTCTGTCTGTCCAGGGTCATCTCTGAAGTCATCTTTCCACCTCACCCTGAAGTTTACTGGTGTTGCTTCAGGCAGCATAGAAGTTGAAGACACTTGGTACTTAAAGAGAAGTGTTTACTTAAATCTGTTCTTAGAGAATGAGTACTTTTAAGTGGTATAAAGTTTAAATTTTCCTTTTTAAAAAGTGACAACAAGCTGGGCGTGGTGGCACACGCCTTTAATCTCAGCACTCAGGAGGCAGAGGAGGTAGATCTCTCGAGTCTCACACCAGCCTGGTCGAGAGTGAGTTCCAGGCCAGTCAGGACTGTTACACAGAGAAACCTTGTCTCAAAAACCCAAAAAATAAGAAAAATAATATCAACTGTCTACCTTAAAGACTGAAAAATACAGTTTGGCTCTGAGCTTAGATTTTAAAAACAAAATGGAGGTGCATGTCTGAGCCCTTTTCTTCTGCTCCTGATTTTCACATGAGATCTAAGTGCCATACTTTAGACCCCCGGGACGTAGCCAAAATTGGGAACTGATTTAGCCACTAGCTCTTATGGCTACAAAATGTTAAATGAAATACATTCTGCTTGGTGCTCCAGGGTTTTGACTTACCAGGGCCAGGGAGGAGAAAACAGTCTTTGCATCTCCTCAAAGTTCCCAGGTGATACTGGTGCAGGAGCTATATCCAGAATCACTAGTGTTAGACAAATTGAATCAAAACTCACTTAGCTGAAGTTGTTTTTTTTAATGTATAAGGAAAACTGCCGCCAAACCGTTGTCTATGGAAACTATCTGTGACTGCCTCTCCTTCTCTTACTAGGGATGGTGTTCTATCAGTGAACAGAGACAGTGGCCAGTTTACGGACGAGTATCTCCCCGAGCAGCGCTCTCACCTCTATGGGATCACTGCAGTCTACCCCTACTGTCCAACAGGTAAGTCCGTCAGCGCGCGTCTTGACACCCAGGAGAAGGGCTGTGCTGACGCTACAAAGTTAACTACAAAGTGCTAACCCTACTGCTTTCCTTCCCACGTGGTTAAACTAATGAAATATCCACTGCTGTCCCCTCCCTCACAGGAAGAAAATGAACATAAAATGTATAAGAAGATTTCAAGTTTACAAGAATCTTGACCTAAGAACATTGACTACAAAGGCAGTGAAAGAGGAATTGGCCGCTATGAGCTCTGGGCACACAAGATGGGCATTTCTAGTGCAGCGAGACTAAGTCTAGTTTGTGAAGTGTATACCTCAATCATTACTACTGTATTTTTAAAAACAAAGGTTATCAGAAGTTTAAAATAGAATTTTAGTCATTGCTTATTAAAGCATCTTTTTGTAAACACTTATTTAAAAGACCAAATTCATTCAACAAAGAACCAAGTAAGAGTTTAAGACACTAAATCTGTTTTTTGCCATGGAGTCTACCTGATCAGGAAAAGTAAAACACATGACTGGTTATGAAAATGTATTCCTAAAGCCCACTGAGAACCCTGTAACAGAGAAGATGATGCTGGTCACAGAGATGATCCAGCCTATTTATACTCCCCAGCAAAAGTCAGTCCTCAGACTTTATTTATATTTAAGGTGCTAGAATGATCCCCTAAGTGCCTCTACAGAAGCATCCCTCAGAAGTATTCCATGTAAAATACCAAAGATGTAGCAGTTCTTAAATTTTCTATGTAACTCCAATAAAGTATTTTACAGCTTTCTTGTGGTCTAAAGATCTGTATTGTCTCCACGACAAAGTTATGGGTTGGGATGACTCTCTAACCATAAAGGAGGATGCACAGTAATTACAGAAACAGGATGCATTACTTCAAAACAAAGCAAAACAAAAGACTCTTTTTACTTTCCCCAACTTTATTAAAGAAAAAAAAGCCATGGTGGTAAATCTCTAGAACACAGGCAATCTCCTGGGATTCCTCCCTTGAAAATGTGACATTTGACTCCCGAACACATGCCGGTGTAGACGGTTCCCATCACACTAAGCAGGCAAGAAGCTGAAATCCTGATGTGCTCATCTTCCAACCTTCCCCAATCTGTGGTCTGTCTTTGGATCAGCAATGATCGCCTGAACGGCTACTATGGCTTCGTTAATCTTCGTCTGTAGCTCTCTGAGCTCTTCTATGTGCAGCAACCGCAGGATCTGAGCGGCTTCGTTAAGAACTGCATCTGTCATAAGACAAGAACACTGCATCCATCTCTCTCTCTCCCTCCCTCCCCCCTTCTCTCTCTGAATGGTTTCTGTGCTTCCAGCTACCCGCTTATACCTCAGAACACCACCAAGTCCCTCAAAATAGCTTGACTTAAAGCAAAATAACTTACCTCCTGTGTCAAAGCCAAGAATATGTTTGTCTAAAGCAACAGGTAAGCCCTTTAAAAAAATGGCAAAGCAAGACTATTTAGTTAAGGGTCCCTTTTCTCATTGAAACTAAAGAGCACCTGATTATTTGGTGTAAGGACTATACAAGGTACCCTGTGAAGAACAGACTCCCTATCACAGCACCCAGGAAAGAGTGCTTTTCAAGCCCACCCAACCTTTTAACCCAGCCTCTAAGAGCTCTTATTACAAAGACTTAGTGCTGCTCAGGAAGGAGCACTGAGCTAAGCAAGTGCCCTGCAAATTAATTACAAGTGACACTACAAAGTATACAAATGTACCTAAAACATATAATTGTCTTCAGTCAGCTTGTTTAACAGATATGTGTTTAATGTTTTATCATAAGAAGTTATTTTTATATCATCTTAGTCAAATGGCTTAATTATCCAACTCATTAGCACCTACATCTAGATATTTCAGGGATGATGATACCAAACTACAATAACTTTATAGTAAGTCTAGGCTTCCTGCTGATAAAAAGTATCTCAAGTTATTAGCAGTATTTAGTTACTGCTAAAAATCTATCTAATCTAACATATTCCACCTAGGCTCTATCTGCTTTACCAGGGCTAATAACTTAGATAATGAATGGGAATTCAGAACAAAGTAAGAGCAGACTTGTCCTGAATGGCTCTGTGTATCATCTGGCCTGCCAACAGACCACCAAGGAACACTGCCCCTGAAATCAACATAGCCCTCAAATATTAGTCAGGAATGTAATCTGAAGTGACAAACTGTATTGCTGAAGATGAAGCTAGATTCTCCTTTGCAACAGAGGGAGAGTTCTGGCTCAGCATCATTTCACACTGCCTCCAAACCAAAGACATCATTTTGGCGAATGAATGACTTTTAAGCCAGAACAATCTGCTGCTTGTTCTACAGTGTGGGTGAAACAAGTGATCTTTGATCCAGTTTCCAGTGGCCAATTCATACATAATTAAGCTAGTAAGACCCTTTGGTAGAAAGCTGAGTGTCTTTCAGAAGCGCCACTGCACTGCCCTGGAATCAGCAGCCCTTCACCACTGCTGGACTTGGCTACGGGGTCAGAGGACAAAGGGCATTGGAGGACTGGAGAGAGGGAATGGGGTGGGGGCAGGCACAGAGCACTCTCCAGCATCTGTGTAATAAGAAGGGACCATTATTGGAACGGCAGCTGCTCTACTCTATACCCAACAACACGCTCTGCATTGTGGCTTTGGGGAGATTTCATTTTTCTTGTTTCCTTTCTTTGAGAGGGTCTTACTATGTAGTCCAGGCTGATTAAATGCTTACACCTCCACACCTGGCATTATCAGGGAAATCTGAATTGGCGGGATAGTTAAAAATATTCCAGTAGCAGCTGGGCGGTGGTGGCGCACATCTTTAATCCCAGCACTCAGGAGGCAGAGGCAGGCAGATCTCTGAGTTCGAAGCCTGCCTGGGTTACAGAGTAAGTTACAGGAGGCACAAAGCTACACAGAGAAACCCTGTCTCAAAAAACCAAAAAAAAAAATTCCAGTAGCATTCTTCAAGGAGGTGGTGATCATGGCATACTGAACAAAATGAGATAAATTATGAAGACTCACAAGTGTGAGGATGGGATCTAGACTTAACAGGACAATAGTGTCCTGCCTTTCCCACCATGCATCAAAACAATCCAATACATTTCACAAGGCTAAATCCCTTTTCCTCTGGGCACATGCCTCAGTTTGCAGACCGTGAATGGATGACTGAGATATGCAATTCCCTGCTCACCTGTCTGAACCTCAGTCACTGAATACACTGAATTTGCTTAAGAACTGAATTCAATTCACACATAAGTCGTCAGCTATCCTTTCTCCTGTTCCAACAGAATGAATATCTTTTCTTTTCCTTTGGTTTTCCGAGACAGGGTCTCTCTGTGTAGCCCTGGCTGTCCTGGAACTCTGTAGACTAGGCTGGCCTCAAACTCAAGAGATCTGCTTGCCTCTGCCTCCCATACGCTAGGATTATAGGTGTGTGCCACCATGCCTGGCCCAGAATGTGTTCTCTTAAGAAAACAGTAAGTTTGAATGCTCGCAATAAAGAAGAATTTCCATTAGCTGGCTTAGAATCTTAGAAACACACGTACCTCTTTTGTTTGATTTGCTTTAGCAACTGCATCCTGTGTTAGACGCTCCTGAACCAAAATGCGAATGGCCTAGGAAACCCAAAAACACCATACTTACTATTTTACCAGACCACTAATACACAATACCCACCCCTACCCCAATGCCGGGGTTGAACCCAAGCTCTAATACACACCAAGCAGCTGTGGGATGATGCTTTTGTACACGGGTTTAATAAACGCTGATTGGCCAGTAGCCAGGCAGGAAGTATAGGCGGGATAAAAAAGCAGAAAAGGAGAATTCTGAGAAGAGAAAGGCTGAGTCAGGAGACACCAGCCTGCCATCCAGGGAGCAGCATGTAGTGGCACACAGGTAAAGCCACGGAACACGGGTTGACATATAGATCAACAGAAACGGGCTGAGTTTAAGTGCAAGAGCTAGTCAGTAGTTAGCCTGAGCTAATGGCTGAGCAGTTTTAATTAATATAAGCTTCTGGGTGTTTACTTGGGTCTGAGCGGCTGTGGACCGGGTGGGACACAGGAAAACTTTCAGCTACACCAAGCAAGCACTCTACCACCGAACTACATCAGCCCTTAATATGCTGACTTTTGTGCCTGGCAAACCTAGGATACCTTCTATAGTATCACGACTACTGGAATGCCTAACAAGATAAAGGTGTATCTAGACCTAGGACTTCACAAAGCTTGTTACAGCTACTATATATACTTAGGGATTTTCAAAGTTTGGCAAAATTACCCCAAATACACTGCATTATCTGTTTCTCCTCTCCCTTAGTTTATGACTGAAGCTGATATGACCACTGTGGGACTGTCCCAAAGAAATCTGCACACTTGACTAAGCAGAGAACTAAACTTCTAAACAGCTAACTTTAATTAACGACAACTTGATGTCTTTGGCATCCAAGCTGGGCTGAGAAAATCCACTCGGATTCAACATGAATATTCTATTAAGCTAAGAACACTACTTTCCTTGTTGAAACTGTCCACGTAACCTACATAATTCTAATAAGTAGGATAAATTATAATCCCTTCTGGGTAGAGGGAAGTTTATTCAATTTACTATGAAGTGCTTTATAGTGACATTCACTCTCGAGGTCTCAAGGCTTTTCCTTTCCTACAAGAGTAGTTATCTAACAGTCTCTAAGTCTACTACTTGCATTCTCCTGCCCCACAGCAGAAATTTTATGGACTGTTTTTCCTTTCTCAAAGAATGTTCTTTCAGGTAGCTGTGTTTCTTGATGGAGGGATATAAATTGCATTGTTTATCTAGAAGGGAAAGATGCTGAAGACGAGATATTTGTTTCCTACAGAGGTTTTGCTGTGTGGCTAAATTCACCATTAGTGATGTGGCATTTCCCCCTCCTCACAACACACTCAACTCTCATCTGACTGAACAGAGGTGGCTCTACCACTGTCTGTGTCTCAGATGTTTGTTATCGTCTAGGTCTCAGTTTCTTAATGAAACTTGTTTCTTTTGGTGTGAGGTGCAAGTGTGTACATGTTTGTGTGTACCTGTGCATATGGGTATGCATGAACGTCTGTGGAGATTAAAGGCTGGCACTGGGTGTCTCCCAGTTGCTCTCAACCTTTTTTCAGATTAGCCTTTCTCTACTAAATTGCCTTTATATATTTGTCAAAAATAAAATTAGGACAATGATCCATGTGAGATCATTTGGCTAGGCTGGCTGGCCAGCATGCCACAGGGATCCACTGTCTCTGCCTTCCCAGCGGAGGTTTTTGTGCCTGTCTTCCACGTGGGTTGAGTTCCAAACTCAGTCCTTAGGCTTATGCAGTAAGTTCTCTACCAGCTGAGCCAGCTCTCCGTAGGCCCCCAGGTTTTGTTTTCTTGCTTTTTTTAAAAAAGTATTTCTCAGCATGATTGTTAATAGGATTGAGTGAAATTTTTTTTCTGCAAAGACAAAACACATTTGTGTGTACACAGTTAATGCTTGGATACCAGCTGACTGCTGGGTAATGTGAAAAAGATAAAATAATGATGTGTGCTCTAGGTCCCACATTCTTCTGAATTTCTATTTATCAGCCCATCATAAACTTAGGTTAAAAATAAATAGTACCCTCCGGGGTCCTCCCATTGTGCTATAAGCCTGTATTTAAGATCTCCTCCCCCCTTGAATAAATGACATTCGGCATTTAAAATTAAAAATATATATATATATAATTGAATGAATACTGCGAATGTAATCTATGAATACCACAAATGTGATTAATATCATGAGTGTAATTAATGAATATCATGAGTGTAATTTAAAAAATAAATTAATTAATTGAAAATAAATAGTAATAAGTAATAAATAAATCTTTAAAAATAAATAAACAGCATATGGAAAAGTGAAGATTCTTCTACATATGCAGTTTCTGTCTGTCAAGAATAAAATGGGCAGCTTACCTTAAGCATTACCAAGTAATCATCATGACGCTGAATCTGAAGGAGGTTAGCCAGAGCCATGACACCAGCCTTAAAATCAGGATTATTTACTGTAAAAGATTAAAAGTGAATAAGCAAAAACCTTACAGCTCTGCAAACATCCTAATTACTTATCTGAACACATGAGGTTACAAAAGTACCTACCAGCTTTCTGGACTGACTCATCTCTAGTCTCTCTGCTGCTTTCGAGGAAAGCCATGAAGCGATGCACCACATCAACAGTTAGGGAATGAGTGCGAGGTCTCCTTAGCAATCTCACCAGCCCCATCAAGCCAGTTCATAAATGACTAATTAAACATTGAGTCTGCCCTGGAGTGGGCTGCAACGCCCATTACAGATACTTAACTCTTCCCAAAGCTATTAATTTTATAGTTTCCCAATGCTTTTCTGTGCACAGCAGCTCTGGAGTGTACAAGCAGCTCATTCACTCTCAAGACTAACTTGTACTTCGGGTCACAGTGACTCAGTCGATGAAAACATATTTAACACACCACACTCTAGGTAATTTTTATAATCTTCACCCTTTAAAAGGGAATTACTAAAGTGCATGTGGGACTTGAAATAATGAAACATTTTGTCACCTGTCACTAGGTCAGGAAGGTAACCAATGACTGGCATCATGAATAAGAAATCAAGACCCAAATTCCCAGCATTTTAACATTCAAATCCTCAGTGGTGGTGGGGGGTGTGTGTGTGGAGAGAGCCCACTGCAACTGATAATGAAATACGGGTGAGAAGGCAGTTAGTGCCCCTGTGTCAGGCACTCACTGAGGCACACAGCCTGCACTCTACAAGCAGAAAGCACTACAAACCCGCCTGTCACCCGTGGATCTCGTACTCACCGTCCAGGTTGATCAACGGCTCTGCGTTTTTAGCTGCGTTGTCAGTATTTTTCCTGTTATCAGGTACTAAGTCCTTGTATTTTTCAGCTATAAAAAACAGGCAACTTAAGGCAAAATAATTGCAACTTAATGTTAAAATAAATATTATTTGCTGAAGTTAGCTAAGCCATTATGACATCCACTCAAAATCATACTTAGCTACATACACAAAAATTTAAAAAGGTAAGGAACTTTTTGATTAAGCTGGACACTGGACACAAGTTTCTTCCCATTAATGTTTCTGAGATAAGGCTGGCCCTGAACTCTGACCCTCCTGCCTCTACCTCCCAAACACATGAATTATAGGAATAAACTTCCCTAAATATATTTCACATCTAAAGTTTAGGAAATAAACTCTTTTATACCTTGCTCTTAAATTTGCGACAGAAGGACACACACGGACACACACACACGAGTTACCTAAAATTAAACAGAAGCAGGGCAAGGTGGCAATATACCCATGTCCCCAGTTACAGAGGCCAAGCAGGAGGGTCACAAGTTACAGGCCTGCCTGAACTACAAATCAAACTCAGCAACACTGTGGGCAACTTGGCAAAAACCTGTCTCAAGGGTTTTTTTTGTTGTTGTTGTTTTGTTTTGTTTTTTTGTTTGTTTGTTTTGTTTTTTGAGACAGGGTTTCTCTGTGTAGCTTTGTGTCTTTCCTAGAACTCACTCTGTAGCCGAGGCTGGCCTCAAACTCAAAGAGATCCGCCTGGCTCTGCCTTCCAAGTGCTGGGATAAAGGCGTGTGCCACCACTGCCTAGCTCAAGTTTTAAAAAACATTAGGTGGAAAGTAAAAAAGTTTTCCCCAAAATCTTTCCAATACTAAAATACTGCTTTCAACCCAAAAAACAAAACCATGTAAAATGTAGTATTATACACAAATTTTAAACGTGTCATGGAAATTAAAAATTCTGAAGGCATTTTCTTTTTACTTCAAAAATATTTAAAAGAAGTAACAAAGAAACTTCATGCCAAAAACGGCTTCTCAGATCCTGGTATAAGAAAACTCTTTGCAATGTTATAATTTCCCTAATAATCTAAACTTTAAAAGGTAGTGAGATTTAAATCAGATTTTAGTCATTTTGATTGGCATGTGATCGAAAAGGTTTTTAGTAATAGCAGGGCACACAAAAAAAATTGCAATGATTTCAACAAATGTAAGTAGTTTAAAGTCAAGAACACCAGCACCTCCTGCTGATGAAGGCCAGCATTGCTGCCGTAGCCAGGTCGGGGTCTCTGCTCCTGCAATGCTGAAACTGAAGATTAAACAAAGCCTGTTGATATTATGTATCTGTCGGCTCCTTTCTTTTTCCAATATAAAAATATCGTATTTCATACACAAGCTTTTATTGAGACCACACTATTTGAGAAAGGAGTGCATATGCTAATCGGCGGCGGGGATACAGCATCAGCCACCAACACTGAAGGCAAGTATAAAATAGAGCAAATGCAATGAGAAAAGGCAAGGGGGGTAGATGAGAATCCATCTGGGAGCAGCCAAAGATCAGCTCTGATAAGGTCCAGGACCCTAGGATACTCTACTGCAAATGACCTCCTGTGGGTCACTATTTACCGCAGGGACTCTTGAGGAATGAGGGATAAGAGACTTAGTTAGAAATAGAAAGTAAAGAAACAGAGAAAAAACACAAGATAGACTCAGGTGGGCCTGGATCCTTATCCACTGGCCCAGAACTTTATTCCAAAGGTCTATTTATAATAGTGCCAAGGGGTGGAGTAAAAGACCTCCCCCTTGCTAGTTACAGTCAAGTGTAGACCCTTACAAACACCTGGTACCCAGGCCCATGGTCCAGTCAACCTCTTATGCAGTCCTGCTGGGTATAGCCACTGGGAAACTAGTGGGCTACAACAACCTCCCACACAGTTGCTACCAACCCAGAGAAGGAAACAGAAAAAACCTCTAAAGGCTCTAACCATTAACAAGATGGAGGTCACAAGGCTTATAGTCCCACTTATTCCACAATGGAAAGAAACCACAGGGTTGTTTGTATTTTCAAATCAAATGGAAAGGCTTTTTTGTGAGAACGGGAAACTGATAATGCTTGAGAAGATGTAACTAGAGCTGTTCTTTAGAAGGAAGCTGCATTCTAAGCACATCTGAGAAAGTTAGTCGGTAGACCATGCAGCTGAGAACAGAAGGCAAAACCACTGAGACACCAGTTACCACAATCAAAATCAGAAGCTGGGCGACAGCAGCAGGAGCAGAGGTGATAGAACAGACGGGAAAAGATGATGGGAGGGAGAGAGAAGCTGAACATCAGACAGGTTTCAAAGCCAACTATCGCAGAACGGAAAATGACAGTACCGTGAAGGAAAAGCAAACTGTAAGGGACGGAAGTGAAGCAAGGTGCTCAGGCTAAAGCTGAGACTTCTAATGAAAGGCAACAAGTGTAACGAGAGGCTGTGCTTTACTCTTGGCACTAATACTCAAAAGCTTCCAGCAATAGAGCAATGTGGATACAGCACGATTAGCACAGTACAGACAAGCTGGCCCATGCATGTTTACACCACATACTAGTCACTAGAAGGCTTTTCTCCTGTTAAATGTTTAACAGAGCAAGCCATGGAACTTGTGTGTTGCTACTGCCAAGTACTTCAGGCAAACAAGAGGACCCTTTCGGCAACCAGTACTCCAAACCCCATGGGTTCTGAGGCTGGCTAAGGGCAGACTGTGTAAGCTGGCAAATTAACCACAGTAATGTTTCTTTGTTAAGGCATTCAGTTAACCTTTTTCAGGAATCAATTTCCAAATTCTAAAAGGAAAATGTAAGCATCAAAGGAACAGTAAAGCACGTTCCACTTCTTGTGATAAAAATAAACTAAAAGTAAAATACAAGACAAAGAAGTATTTCCACAACCTTCTTTCTCATCTCAAACCACCCACAGCACCAAACTAAACACAGCTTGGAGAGGTGGCTCAGCAGGTAAGAGTACTGGCCGAGGACCTGGGTTTGAGTCCCAGCACCCACACGGCAGCTCATAGTTGCTTCAAACTCTAGTTCCAGGAGCTCTGATGTCCTTTTCTGGCCTCCACAGACACCAGGTATGCTTAGATACACATACAACTAAAAATAAAAATCTTTTTAAAAGCCCCACAAGCCCATACCCACACTCATGTTCCCCACAAAACATACCATTATCTCCATATTCAAGTCTAACAGCCAAGCCAAGAAGCCAGTCAATTGCTTCTTGCCGCTCCTGAATCTTGAAAGGACAGTTAACATCTCTAAGATACTGTGAAGGGAAAAGCAAAAAACATCTATTTCATTATCAGACAGCAACAGAACTAAAGAATAGCAGATCTGACATAGGTCTCAGTTTGGATCTCTAAGAATTTCTTATTACACCGGGTGGTGGTGACGGCGCACGTCTTTAGTCCCAGCACTCGGGAGGCAGAGCCAGACAGATCTCTGTGAGTTCGAGGCCAGCCTGGTCTCCAAAGCGAGTTCCAGGAAAGGCACAAAGCTACACAGAGAAAGCCTGTATCTATAAAAAAAAAAAAAAAAATTATGTCTGTATTATTAACATTGTGAGATAGTGCCTTATGCAGCCCAGACTGGCTTGGAACGCCTAACCTGATTGATTCTCTCTCATCCAGCTCCCAGGTACTGAGATTACAGTGTATATCACCACATCTATTATTATTAAACCTTTGTCGTAATTATATAGCTCAGGAGAAGAAAACATTTAAGAGTACCATTTTAAGGAAAACAATGAAATATCCCCTTTTAAAAAATGTTTGCATTGGGAGATCCCAGAAGGACAGCTAGACTCAAGAATAACCTCATTGGACGGGGAACCTACAGTCTAGAGAAATCTGATACTCACCAGTGGCTACACAACTTAGATCTAGAACCAGAACCTTAGCTTTGATTCCAGGTCCCAGTGCACAGGGCAATTAGATAAAATGATAAAAGTCCTTTAAAAGGAGGACAGACAATTCAGTCAGTTATGGAACTTTAACTTTCATATATAAATGTCATATACAAATGCTTAACAGAGCAAGCCAGGGAACATGTGTTGGCTACCACCAAGTACTTTAGGCAAACAAGAGGACCCTTCAGTCTCTTAGGAGCTGAAAGTCCATCCTAGCAACAAAGTTTTCAGTCAAAACTTCAGGGATAACTTATGAATTGATACTTTTTAGTCACAATTCATTTTCTAAGCAAAGATTTTATTCCTTTAATAAACCAAATAAGTCTCATTCATAAGATCTGGCCATGATCAAAACACACTTGTCAGAGCCGGGTGTGGTGGCGCACGCCTTTGATCCCAGCACTAGGGAGGCAGAGGCAGGCTTTTCTCTCTGAATTCGAGGCTAGTCTGGTATAAAAGAGAGTTCTAGGACAGCTGGGGCTGTTACACAAGAGAAACCCTGTCTTGAAAAACCAAAAAAACAAAAACAAAAACAAAACCAACAACAACAAAAAACTTGTCAGTACTAAAGTATTTTAAAAATATGATTTACAACTTAAAATCTAGAGGTTATCATCGAATAGATGTTTTCAAATGTCTTAACATTTGACAGTATTTGGGTGACCTATGATTTATCTTGCTCTCGGTCTGGGTCTTTTATACAAGCAGTTGTCTTTAATTTCTGCATCTTTCCATCATCTGTACCTTTCACATGAAGGAGCAGCCGCGGAGATCAAGTGGACAAATGGAAAACACTAGTATCGTCGTACTTTACAATCTTAAAAAGCCCACTGGAAACTGAAGAAAGTTGAAGAGTAAACCAAAATAAACCAGCAGAAGTAGTGACAGTGGCCATAGCATGTCGGCCTTGTTACGGTAAACGTTTGTGGGGACAGGTGTATCAGGCACACCGCTCATGAACAAGAGTGTGAGGAGACAGGTGCCCCCGTCACTCCCATTCACTGATGTTACAATCATGATTTTTATCAAGTTTTGAAAACAATTCTTTCTGAATAATATAGCTAAAATTAAAGCAATAGGAAACCTAATTCTAGGCACAAAAATATCCACAGAGCTTTTTAGAACCATTTCTATCAAATACAAGGACATCTATCTGTACATTAGCTATAAGAATAAACATGTCAGTTTCAAGTTTTCAGACATGTCAATTACATTCTTTGTTTTTTGGGTTTTTTTGTTTTTTGTTTTTTGTTTTTCCGAGACAGGTTTTTTGGAGCCCGACCTGGAACTCACTCTGTACACCAGGCTGGTCTCGAACTCAGAGATCTGCCTGCCTCTGCCTCCCAAGTGCTGGGACTAAAGGCGTGAGCCACCACCACCTAGCCAAAAGGAAAGTCTTGTCGGGGAATCGAACCCTGGTCTCCCAAGTGACAGGAAGGAATACTCACCACTATACTAACAGGGATGATGACCAATTACATCTTTTAATAAGAGTACTGTGGTGGTTTGAATGAGAACGGGCCCCTTAGGCTCATATATTTGAATGCTGGTCCACAGTTGGTGGAACTGTTTGGGAAGGATTAGGAGGATTGGTTTATCTTATTGGAGGAGGTGTGTCACTGGGGGTGGGCCACCCTACCCCATAATTCCCAGGTAGCTGTCTGTCTCCTACTTGAGGATAAGGATGTGAGCTCTCAGCTACTGCTCCAGTGTCAAGTCTGACTGCCTCTGCCATGTTCCCCAGATGACAGTCATGGACTTATCCTCTGAAACTGTAGGCAAGCCCCCAAATAAATGCTTCATTTTATAACTTGCCTCAGTCATGGTGTCTCTTTATAGCAATAGAAAAGTGACTGAGACAAGTACTCAAAAGTCTATTCTTGCTCTCTGCTCCTCCCTGTTCCAGAGACAGCTGCATCTTTCCGTGCAGTGCCAGCCTCGTTCCTGAGCCACGATGGTGAAGGTAGGAGTGAACGGATTTGGCCGAATTGGACGCCTGGTTGCCAGGGCTGCCTTCCAGTCTCGCAAAGTTGATATTGTTGCCATCAATGATCCCTTCATTGACCTCAACTACATGGTCTACATGTTCCAGTATGACTCCACCCATGGCAAGTTCAACGGTACAGTCAAGGCTGAGAACGGGAAGCTGGTCATCAACGGGAAGGCCATCACCATCTTCCAGGAGCGAGATCCCACCAACATCAAGTGGGGTGAGGCTGGTGCTGAGTATGTTGTAGAGTCCACTGGTGTCTTCACCACCATGGAGAAGGCTGGGGCCCACTTGAAGGGCAGGGCCAAAAGGGTCATCATCTCCGCCCCTTCTGCTGACACCCCCATGTTTGTGATGGGTGTGAACCATGAGAAGTACGACAATTCACTCAAAATCATCAGCAATGCTTCCTGCACCACCAACTGCTTAGCCCCCTGGCCAAGGTCATCCATGACAACTTTGGCATTGTGGAAGGACTCATGACCACAGTCCACGCCATCCCTGCCACCCAGAAGACTGTGGATGGCCCCTCTGGGAAGCTGTGACGTGATGGCCGTAGGGCTGCCCAGAACATCATCCCTGCATCCACCGGTGCCGCCAAGGCTGTGGGCAAGGTCATCCCAGAGCTGAACGGGAAGCTCACGGGCATGGCCTTCCATGTTTCTACCCCCAGTGTGTCTGCCGTGGATCTGACAAGCCGCCTGCAGAAACCTGCCAAGTATGATGACATCAAGAAGGTGGTGAAGCAGGCGTTGGAGGGCCCACTAAAGGGTATCCTGGGCTACACTGAGGACCAGGTTGTCTCCTGCGACTTCAACAGTGACCCCCACTCTTCCACCTTCGATGCTGGGGCTGGCATTGCTCTCAATGACAACTTTGTGAAGCTCATTTCCTGGTACGACAATGAATTTGGCTACAGCAACAGGGTGGTGGACCTCATGGCCTACATGGCCTCCAAGGAGTAAGAAGCCCGCCCTGGACCACCCACCCCAGCAAGGACAGCAAGAGAGACCCTCGGCTGCTGAGCAGTTCCTGTCCCATCTCAGCCCCCAATACTGAGCATGTCCCTCACAGTTTCCATCCCAGACCCCCAGAACAACAGGAGGGGTTTAGGGAGCCCTACTCTCTTGAACACCATCAATAAAGTTCACTGCACCCATAAAAAAAAAAAGTCTATTCTTGCATGTTTGTGTCTACTGTAACTCCAGCTCCAGGAGATCTGATGCACTCTTCTGGTGTCTGTGGACACCCAACAAACGCATGCACAGGGACACATACATAAAAACTAGAGTAGACAACCCTATTAAGAGATGTCGTGCCATTTAGAAAATGATGTTTAAACTAAATTCTGAAAGCTTGGTGGGAGGACATAATATAACTTGTTTTAAAAATCAAAAGAGCAGCCAGGCGGTGGTGGCGTACGCCTTTTAATCCCAGCACTGGGGAGGCAGAGGCAGGCAGATCTCTTGAGAGTTCGAGGCCAGCCTGGTCTACAGAGCAAGATCCAGGACAGGAACCAAAACTACACAGAGAATCCCTGTCTGAAACTCCCCCACCCCCACCCCCCGAAAATCAGAAGAGCAAAATTTGAAATCCATGGAATTCACTTTACTTATACTGATCACTATGATATGTTGAAAGAACATAGAAACTTTCAACTCAACTTCATGCTTCCTCTTACTTCCTGATTCATTACCTTTTCAAAGAACTTGGGCCAGTCACTGCTGTGGATGTTTCTCAAGTTACCTCTGTCTTCAATCTTGTAGTGTCTGATTTTCTGGTCTTCAAGCCAAACAATAAAGTTTCTAAATTCGGTTTCATCTGCAACAAAAATATCACACATCAAGTTGCTAGACCTAGTGATCCTCTGTGACTTTCCTGCCTGCAAACATTAAGTGAACTGACCCCTCAAGAGACATAAGCAGCAGTTCAAAGGTCAGACTCTGGAACCAAGTCACTGTAATGTACTCAAAGTCTAGGTGGCCCTCAGAAAACTGGGTCCACTTTCTAAGCTTCAGATTCTTCAGATAAAAGACAAGGGTCATAATAATGGGACTTATTGCATGGGGCTATTTTGAGTATTAAATGAATTAAACATGCATTAAACAAGTGTACTTTGGTTCCTTCAAAGTATAACGGGTTTTGGACAGGTAAACGCTCAGAAGCAAGTCAATAGTGTAAAATAAACAAGAAATAAACGAGCAGAACACCCTGAACGCAAATATTTAAAACTGATAGTAGAAAGTGTACAGTTACCAGGATGCATTTGCTTTCTTAGTCTTTTCCCAAAATGCTCGGAAAAGATCCTCATTGTACATGTCAGAGAGCTGAGACTCAAACCCCAATTTCGGATCCCCACCACCCATCAAGCTTTGAGTCAAAGGCCGAGTACACCACCAGGATAGACCCTGAACCGCTTCCAGGGACCAAAGGCTGCTACCCGGCTTACAACTCCTTCTACCTGAGCGTCCTGTACAGCGGAATGAGGCCCTGGTCCCCGCCACACTCCCCGTCTCCCATTGGCCGGCAGGACTTTAAAACCAAGTGTCTTTCTCTGGACTA
>CABHPQ010132278.1:0-17172 GCA_902168405.1 Peromyscus aztecus | reverse complement strand
AGCATTTAAGGACCTAGGTTTTCCCATCACTACCGGGGTGGACAACCACACTAGACAAAAGCGTGAAGCCAGCCCCTTTGCCAAATACTAGTGCGTTTGGTAGACTGCACAGGGGAGTTAGTAGAGAGGCCTCGTCTGTTCTGTGAAACCGGGAAGTGTGATTGGAAAGGTACAGAATTGAGGCCTTAGCAATTTGGGCTGGAGACTGGGTGGAGAGCCCGTCTTGAGACTCCTTATCAGCCTCAACCAGAAGCATGCCCTGTTGTGGTAAACACGTTAACTCTGCTGAGATAGAGTGCCTGCCAAGCACAGTTTTGATCTGGCTGCCACCCTAATGTGGCTCGGGTCTGGGGGCATCTAGTAGAGTTAGTCCAGTTCCACAAGGACTAACACCAGTTACTGAATGGTTTGAGACGGAATCCTGGGAGGCCCTGTGGGAGGAGCTTCAGGTGAGACCTAAGAAGGTAGAGCGCCTGTTGTGCAAAGGCAGCCAAAGGGACCATAGTACAGCGAAGCAAATGAGGAAGTCCGGGCTGTTTTGACAAGTCGGATTGTAAGAGTAGAGGTGAATTGAAGCCAAGGTGGGGCCTGAACTTTTCCCTACAGGCAATGTTAATAGTCCCTAGGATGTGAGGACTGCCACCAGATCAGAACCTGTCCAGGGCTCTGCTACAGTAGCTGCTCATCTGGAGAGAATTCACACACAGGAATGTTTCTGCCCTGCTGACACTTTGAGAGTCCCCTCTGTTTGCTTTTTGTTTGTTTGTTTGTTTTGTTTGTTTTCTCTGTGTAGTTTTGGTGCCTGTCCTGGATCTTACTCTGTAGCCCAGGCTGGCCTCGAACTCACAGAGATCTGCCTGGCTCCGCCTCTCGAGTGCTGGGATTAAAGGCGTGCACCACCACCTCCCGGCTATTTGCTTCTTTTTCAAATGCTCACATGGTCAAGAGCTTCTTCTGGTCTTCCAAGGCCAGGAGGAGCCATTGTGTCTGTAAAGTTGATGGCCCTGAGTGGACCAAAGGAAGCCCAGAAGACTATATTTGGAGCACAAAGCACCCAGCACACCCACTGGGACCTGGGCTTCTGCTCCAGAGTTGATGGGTAGCTTAGTGAGTGTGGTGGCCTGTGCAGAGCCGTTACAAGTCACTTGTTTTCACCTGCTACACCTGAAAGTGGTGCTTTAAAGGCTGGGCAGCTGGTCACATTATACCTCTGCTAAGACTGGGGGGTGGGGCAGGGGGGCCTAGGGAGAGCATGATAAGGAGGGGGTGCCCAATGAGAACACAAGACCTTGGGTCAGTTTAAACCCCTGGGTTGGTCTAGTACTAGAACCTGAGCCCCAACCTTTACATTGCTCACTTTTGAGCATAATCTAGACTAGGCCACAGGCCTAGGTGGGACTCATCCAGTCCCTTCTGCCACTGTGTGGTTCTTGCCCTCCTTAAAGCAGGCTGTGCCCTCCTGGGGTCCCCACTCACCAAGTCTGCCAGGTTGTCCGCGGGTAGCACCTGTATTCTCTAACAGAAAGACCTCCTTCCCTTTTTCCTGCTTCCTAATTCAAGTCCCCTGTGGCAGCCCCTGTGCTGCTTAACCTAGCCTCGGTTTGCCCATCTCTGAGATGGGATAGTATTCATGTAGACGAGGTACCTTGAGTCCTCCCTCACTAGTGGAAGCTGGTCACATAGCAGTTTTATGTTTCCCAGGTGCCAGGAGCAGTACCCAGGCCGACTCAGGTTCCAGTGAGGATGAAGCAGCCAGTGAGGCCCGGAGTACCACCAGCGAATGTCCCAGCCTGCTCAGTACCACTGCCGAGGACTGCCTGGGTGAGAGCAAGTCGGAGTTTGACAGGGACTCAGTGAGGGCGTCCCTGGACAAGGGCAGGATTCAGTGGTGACCAGCTGGCTTTGCAGGTGGGGAAGCTGTGGATGAGCAGAGCCAGCAGGGAGACCTGGAGGAAAAGCTGAAGGACTCCATTGACTGCCTCACTGACAAGAGGTACCTCTGGCTGCTGGCCAACTTCTGCACATGGGGCCCTGCTCAGCCTCTGGCAAAATGGAACCAAGGGAGCGATCACCCACATGAACCCTTTCTCTACCTCCCAGTGCCAAGACCCGGCAAGGAGCTCTGGAGAGCCTGCGCCTGGCCCTGGCCTCCCACCTGCTTCCTGACTTCTTGCTGGAACGCAGCCTCACACTGTCGGATGCCCTGGAAAAGTGCCTTAAGAAAGGTCAAGTCCTGGGCACTTGGGGAACCCTAGCTAGGCAGGTGTTGACGCTTGCTGCATGCGCTAACTGAAAAGCATCCTGTAGGGAAGGGTGAAGAACAGGCCTTGGCTGCCGCAGTGCTAGGCCTGCTCTGTGTGCAGCTGGGACCTGGACCCAAGGGCGAGGAGCTGTTCCACAGCCTGCAGCCCCTGCTCATCTCGGTGCTCAGTGACAGTACGGCAAGCCCCGCTGCCCGGCTCCAAGTGAGTATCCACGCCCCATGGTCCCTCGTCCCAGAGCAGGGTGTCGGGTTCTGCCTATCTCCAGGCTCCCTCCCCTAAAGAGGGTGAGCTTCATATGATGGTCCTGATGTTGACCCGTGGTAGCCTAGCTTTGTCCTCTTCCAACAGTGTGCTTCTGCTCTCGGCTTGGGCTGCTATGTGGCTGCCACCGATGTCCAGGTAAGTGGACTTTGGAGCTGGGTGGCCTAGTAGCTAGACTCAGTAGCTCTATCTGTGAACCCCCTGTCTCCTTGTGCTCCCAGGACCTGGTCTCTTGCTTGGCCTGCTTGGAAAGTATTTTCAGCTGGTCCTGTGGCGCTAGTGGCTCCACTGCTGCTCTGGTCCCTGCCAGCCTCCATGGCCTGCTCTGTGCTGCCCTGCAGGCCTGGGCATTGCTGCTCACCATCTGTCCTAGTACCCACATCAACCACATCCTTGACAGGTAGGGGCGGCTGCCTACTGGGAGTGGGGGCAGTTGTGACGAGACCCTCAACCCAGACGCGAAGCTTAGCTTGCCATTTCCTCAGGCAGCTGCCCCGGCTGCCGCAGCTCTTGTCCAGTGAGAGTGTGAACCTGCGGATTGCTGCTGGGGAAGCCATCGCTCTGCTCTTTGAGCTGGCCCGGGACCTTGAGGTGCGAGGGGAGTGCCTGCTGGTACCACTGACCATCCCAGGGTATTTGCAGAGCATCACACACACACACACACACACACACACCCCCCAACACAGCAGTCGGGTCATTTTGTAGGGGAGGTGATCCCAACACTTACTCACATGCTAGGTGCTGTAGTGGGGATTCTGAGCGGAGGTGAACTGCGGGAGGGCGGGGAGGTCAAGGAGGGCTTGAGAGAAGAGGAGACAGGCAGAGGAGAACAGTGAGGGGAAGAAAACTTGGGCAACACCATGCTCAGTTCCAGAAGAATTCAGGCTTCCACCCAACACCTCACTGTTCCCACCCAGGAGGACTTTGTGTATGAGGACATGGAGGCTCTCTGTGGTTCCCTGCGGACTCTAGCCACTGACAGCAATAAGTACCGTGCCAAGATTGACCGTCGACGCCAGCGCTCCATTTTCCGAGCTGTGCTGCACTTTGTTGAGGTGTGTGTGAGAACATGAATATTCCTTAAAAATGTGTCCCCAAGGGTTGGGCTTGGTGGGCCACGCCTGTAATACACACACACACACACACACACACACACACACATACACATACACATACACATGAATGTGTCCCAGGTATGTTAGCCAATCCCAGTCATGGGCCCTCTACCCTATAGGGTGGTGAATGTGAGGAGGAAACGATCCGCTTTGGACTGGAAGTGCTCTGCATAGACAGCTGGGCTCGCCACCGCATCTACACAGCCTTCAAGGATGTGTTGGGCTCTGGCATGCACTATCACCTCCAGGTGAGGGGGCATGACATATGGGGAGGTCTACCCTGCGTGACTCCTCCAGAATGCCCTTAGCTAATCAGTTGCCTTGTCTTAGAACAACGGGCTTCTCCGGGACATCTTTGGCCTGGGTCCTGTGCTGGTGCTGGATGCTGCCACCCTGAAGGCCTGCAAGATTTCACGTTTTGAAAAGGTTTGCATCTTGGGCATCTTTATCCTGCCTCCTGTTCTCTGGAGGCCTCGAGCTGTGAGTGGGCTACAGGAGGAGCCCCAACTTCCCCTTCTCAGTTCACCAGGCTCCCTTCTTTGCCTCTTCCTCAGCACCTGTACAATGCTGCAGCCTTCAAAGCCCGGACCAAGGCCCGGAGTCGTGCGAGGGACAAGCGGGCAGATGTCTTGTGAAGCGGACTGACCAATGAGAAGGCTACCTGTACCCTTACCATATTTTTAACAGAAGACAGTGCAAGAACTGGTCCCCGCCAGTGATTGTCACTTTATTTTTTTTTTTAAACGATGAAACCAAAAATAGACAAATGTGGGAGGGCCTGGGATCAGGACACTTAAGACTCTGGCCCTTTGTATCTGCACCTGTGGCTATGGCCTCATCCTGCCCTGTCTCAGGTAAAATCAAATGTGCGCCAGTCCCAGAGCTGAGGAGCAGGTGAGAAAGGACTGTCCCTTTCCTTTTTTAGACCTTGCCTCTGGGGCCACTTCCTTTGGGGGTCTGGCCCCTGTCCACCATGGCATAAGGTGGGCAAAGCTGCCTAGACCGAATGTGTGTGCTGGTTTTTAAAAACAAGAGAGAATTAAACAGTACTTATTCCCCAGGCCTTTATCCTGAGTCTTTGCTTGCCTTCACTCTCATCTACCACCTTAGGCTTGGCCCCAGCTAGCTCTCTAGTTCACCTTTGTCCTCCAAGGCAGTTCCCCACCCCCAGCTCGCTTGCCATAGCTTGTCTGAGGACTGAGACTGGACCCCCCACTAGGAGGCCTGGCAGAGTGGGTGGCTGAGCAGGACAGCTATTTCTAGACTTCTGAATCTCCTATCTGGGGGTGGCCAGAGGGTGCTGACAGGCCATAGGAGGAGCCAGGAGGAGGCTGGTGCCCCATCCTCTGACCTTTGGCTATCCAAAGCAGGGCCTTGGCACCAGAAGGCCTGGTCAAGTCTAGCCTGAAGAGTTCAAGAGAGACAGGCGGCTGTTGAGTTACATCAGGCTCTTGTACAAAAATCTCACCAAGGAAGTAGTGTAGACGTAGCCATCGGTGGGAGAACAGACCTGCCAGGGGTCCCTTTATCACCCACCGCATGGCTCACATACAAATGGCATTTCAGCTGGGAGCCCGAGCTTCGCTGGAGTTGAGCCTCCTGAGCTGGCTGAGGCTAGCCAGGCGCAGTTTGAGCAGAGTCTCCTCTTGTGTGCGAAGGGTGTGTGCCAAGACCCTCAGGGATTCACTCTGCAGCACTGGGGATGGAAAGACATTTGTGGGACCTTGTCAGACTACACGCCATTCCAGATCTCCCGCCCAGCGTCAGGGCTTGCCCACTGACCCATCCCCACCCTTGACTGCTGCATTTGCAGGGGCCCTGGGGTCCCAGCCCTGCTTGTCCCTACCACTTAGGTAGACAGCCAGGATGGCTAGTGCCAGGCAGGTGAATACCAGCAGTGCCAATAGCAGTAGGAACCCCCCACGGCCACACGTGGGGCTGCAACCAGCTTGAGTGCACAGTGATGGTGGTAAAACACCCAGAAGCTCTTCCCACGTCTGTGCCTCTTCAGCCAGATAGGGCTGTGGTGAACCTGTGGGGAGGGTGGTTCGTCAGGAAGGTGGTACCCACATCATCCATCCCGCTCCCCTCCGCACCCTTACCTCCACTGTGTAGGTCACTGATGGACTCCACTCGATGCAAACGCACCTCCTGTACGTGGTTAGGAGCCAGTGTTCCCCTGCTCCTCTGGTTCTGCGTTGGCAACACAGTGTCTATGGGGTGGTGGGACTGATTTGAGCAAGCAAGTCACTCCTTACCTTGTAGGTAAGCTCAGGCTGCAGGGACTTGGGATATGTGGGAACTACACCAGGGGCATTTGGTTCCAAATTCACTACAATTTCAGGAACGAATCTTAGTTTTGATCCAGGGTTCCAAAGGCCTAGTCTGCATAGGGGCTCTTGACATGCTCCCATGTTCCCATCCAGGCATTCCTCTGCCTGCCTATTGCTAGCAAATAGTTCGTCAACTATATCTCACAGGAACAGTGAGATTGCGTCAGGCCTGATCTGATAACATGGTGCCTACTCCTAGGCGAATGTAAGTGCACTCCAGCAATTCCTCCTGGCCTTGGCTCTGCCTTCCTAACAGACAGTGATTCAGCTGCTCTTACTGGAGCTCTACTGTTTTCACTCAACAGCACTGCGGGAGCCTGCTGTTTATCTTAACAGTTCCATGTAACTTTGAGGACTCCTTCCGGCCTCCCTCTGAGGCTATCTGGGCATTTAGGTTGTTTCCAATTCCCTTTGGAAATTAACCCCCAGGACATCAATCATTAAATATAAAGGATTTCCCCACTTTCCTGAAAGTTATTGAGGACAATTCTCAGAAGTGAAATCGCTGAGTCTGAGAACAGAGACTTCTCTTTAAAGAACTGTCCTCTGAAAGGCCTGTCCAGAGCCCAGCAGGACAGCACCACCATTAGGCATCCCACCAGAAACAAAAGAATGTGTGTGAGTGTGCACATGGAAGCCAGAAGTCTCACCGACTTGGCACAGGAACTCAACAGCTAGGCTAGGCTCACTAACCACAGAGCCCCAAGAACTGCTGTCTCCACCTCACCAGGCCCGGGATGAGAAGTGTGTCCCACTGCAGTCCGCCTCCCAGACATAGGGCCGAACAGCATCTGACTTTTGCTTGTGAGCATGTCAAGGGTCAGCTTCAAGCACATCACGGGGGCCCCGGAGAGATGAAGTCAGGTCTTCACGCTTGCAAGGCAAGCTTTTTACTGAGCTAAACCAGATCCTGTCTGCACAGACCTTTACATATATTTGCTAATTTGAGAGATGAGAAGCAGCTTGATTGTTGCCTAGGGAGCCTGACTAATGTGTGTAATTACCCGTTCACAGGTTCTGCCCATTTAGTCACTGACTCTTTATGGTTCCCTTATGGTTATATTTATTTCAGATTTTGTTTTGTTTTTGAGATAGTGTCTCGCTGTTGTGCTGATATATTGTGTACCCTAATAAAATTTGCCTGAAGATCAGAGAGACAAAGGAACAAGCCACTGCCACGTCTTACCTCTGGGACTCAGCCTGAAAAGGCCCTCTAGCCTGAAGGCCTTTAGCCAAAAGGGCTTCCTCAGTCAGAAAGCCTTAGTTCCTGCTCCTCACGCCTTGTATACCTTTCTCTGCCCCGCCATATCTCTTCATTCTTAGTGCTGGGATTAAAGGCATGTGTGCTTCCCAAATTCTACTGGTAGCAAAGGCATGAGATCTCAAGTGCTGGGATTAAAGGCGTGTGACTCCCAAGTACTGGGATTAAAGGTGTGTGCCACCACTGCCTGGCTCTGTTTCTCTCCTAGACTGAGTCAATCTCATGTAGTCCAGGGTGGCTTTGAACTCACAGAGATCCAGATGGAGCTCTGCCTCCCAAGTGCTAGGATTAAAGGTGTGTGCCACCACTGCCTGGCTCTGTGTTTAATCTAGTGGCTTGTTCTGTTCTCCGATCTTCTGGTAAATTTTATTAGGGTACACAATATATCACATTTCCCCTTTTTTCTCTAAAATAATAAAAGGTTATAATATAAGAAAAACTATATACAATAAGTATATACAATATATACAGTCAAGAATTATATTAACACACTGTGGCCTTTGCTGGCCTGGAACTCATTGAGTAGCCTAAGCTAGGATGGGCTTACTCTCGAAATTCTCTTGCCTCAGCCTACCCATTACTGGAATTACACGTGTGTATCACTATACCCAGCTTTGTTATGTGTTAGTGGTATGTGTGTGTATAGTGTATGTCCACATGTATTTAGATACCTGTGCTTATGTGTAGAGCGCAGAGGAGGACTTGGGGTGTCCTATTACTCTGCCTTACTCCTTTGAGTCAGGGTCTCTTCGTGAGGCTGGAAATCTGGTTGTTTTGTTTTTTGTTTTTGATAAGGTTGACTGGCAACCAGCAAGCCCCAGCGATCCTCCTGCCTCCCAGTATACACAACTCTGGGGTTATAAGGCATACCAGACCACGCCTAGCTTGTTCTGTGGGTGGGTAGTGGGATCTGAGCTCTCATTTTTGGTATTGGTTTTGGTTCTTCAAGACAGAGTTTCTCTGTCTCACTCTGTAGAGTAGGCTGGCCTCGAACTCAGAGATCCTCCTGCCTCTGCCTTCAGAGCGCTGGGACTAAAGGCGTGTGCCACCACCACAAACTCCAGTCTTGATTATGCAGCAAATGCTTTTAATCACTGAATCATCTTCCCTCCCACCCCACACTTACCTCCCCCGCCCCCTCTTTTTGAGATAGGCTCAGAAAGTTCCCAGACTGGTCTTGAGTTCCTGGTTAACTGTAGTAATCTTTCTGCCTCAGCCTTCCAATTACTATCAAAATATGATTTCTAACTATGACTATCCTTTCTGCTGGTATTATTTGACTGGATGTTTATTATTTTTGAAACAAGGTCTCACTGTGTAGCCCTGGCTAGCCGAGATTAGACTGGCCTTGAACTCACAGAGATCCACCTGCCTTTGCCTCCTGAGCATGCACCACCAACGCCTTCTATTAGCTGTTATTTGACTTCTGGCTCCACAAGAGCTCCAGATGCCTCCAGAGGGCTAGGTAACAGTATGACAAGGCACGGGGTGAGGCTGGCTTTGGGCCCGCTAGTGTGCGTGAAGCCTTTGGACAATGCTCGCAAGCAAGTCAAACAAAAGCAAAGGCTGTCAGTCCTTAAGCCTGGATGGTGACTGCAGGTCACATGAAAGCCCTCTTTGCACTTCACTATGCTTCTCCCATACTTTATATTTGGACATATTTTATTTGCTACAGAAAAAAAACACATGGTAGACGTTACAGTTAAGTCATAACCGCCCCCCCCCCCCCCCCCGAAAAGGTAAACATTCTCCCTTAGTAGAGGGTAGGCCCTTTCTCTGGAGTATAAAGTATGGAGGTTCCCTGAGATGGCTTAGCAGGTAAAGGCACTTGACTAGCAAAGGGTCAGTCTTGACCAGGCTCAGAGACTCCACTTTGGGATATTTAGGGCCCAAGTTAGGGCAGGCCAGGGGCCTGTCCACTTCCCAGTCCCTGGGCCAGATGTTGAAATGCTCCTTGGAACCACTTTGCACATCAGTCCCAGCTGCTTTGCTGAAGGAAGAGCTGAACTGCTTGGCAGCTCCCCGGATGCCCACACCCACTTGGGTACAGCCTACAGTTGACCCACTCTTAAGGGGAGAGCTATGAATCCCTCCCCATGGCCCACAGCAGGGAAACTGAGGCAGGACCTGAGAAAGGGAGGAGTTCTAAGTATGGCAAGTCCATCCTTTCTCCATGCACAGGGATAGGTCCCTAGAACAGGTATGAAAAGACTGCTCAAGGCAATGAGTCTCTCCAGGAGCCACAGGGCCATAGGACTAGAACCTGTCCTTCCCCAGGCTACCCTCTCCTACCTTCCTGGCTCTCCTCAGGCATGGCAGTTGATAGGTAGTCAGGGGCCCGATCAAAGTGCCCAGCAGCAGAACTGGACGGAGGCAGGCAGCGGCTCCTTTGGGATCCTGGGAAAGGCCTGGCTGCCTCCCAACCTGGTCTTAAAATAGGCCTGAGCTCACTTCCCTGGGCTATATTTAGAGGGGGTATCTCTGAGCCATGAAAAGGGGCAGAGTGACCCAGATGGGCTGGCCTAGACTACCTACTTGGTGATAGGGCTCAGCCAAGAGCAAGTCTCTGCTAGCACATGGGCCCAGGGAACTTCTCTGAAAACCATACCAACTCGTTACACACATAGGCTTTGGGGCCTTCATCCTGAAGGTTGGCAAGCAGCATGTGCCACGTAGCTATTGACAGAAAAGAAAGCCTGCACATCTCTGCTCAGCCAGCCATCTCCTTCCAGCAAATGTGAGATAAGCGCCCACCACTGTGTGACCAGCTAGTGCCAGATATTGGGGGGTCAGGGGAACAGCTGGAGCACAATGTCATAGGGATCTTGCAGCCCCACAAGTGGACACCCATCCTGGCCAGTGGACAGACTGGGATTAGAAGCTAGTATTTCTAGTATTAAACTGTAGCCTTAGGTAAAGAGAACCTTGGGAGTGGCCTCTGTTTCCCCATCTGTAAAGCAGAAGCAAGGGTTCCTAGCCAACTGTATGGAAAATGAAAAGTGCAGACATGACTAACGACCTTAGCACAAAGTAGTCTTGGTCCTCCCTCCCACTCCTCTCCACAAAGGGCTTAACAGTGCACAGGGACACTGTTCACTCTTGAAGGGAGCTGGTCCAGTTTCCAGGCCTTAGTGTGTGAACTCTGTTCTGCGTCTTCTCGATGGTGAAAAGCAAGACTGGGGCGGGGGGAGGTCTACCTTCCAAAACATCCTGAATCCATCATGTCACACTATCACATTAGCCCTGTCGTTGCTCAGACTTGGCGGGCTTGTTCCCCACTCCGAGGCTTTGCACTGGTTCTTCCGTCCTGGACGTCCTGGACGACAGACACCCTCTGACTGGCTCCTTCTTATCTTTCAGCTCATGTCAACCCTTCGGTGAGTTCTGCACGCACTCTTGCCCACATCAGTACTGTTTGTTTGTTTTACTTAACCTGGCATTAACAGTTGCAGAATACACTGCACACACCAGCGCCCCCACAGGCTCCCTGGAGCCAGCTTAGTCATCTAATACCACTTTTAATCTTCACTACAGCAATCTTTTTTTTTTTTTTTTCAAGACAGGGTTTCTCTGTGTAGCCCTTGTCTATCCTGGAATTTGCTCTATAGACCAGGCCGGCCTCGAACTCTCAGAGATCCCCCTGCCTCTGCCTCCCGAGTGCTTGGATTAAAGGTGGGTGCCACCACTGCCCAGCAGAATGGCAATCTTGGATGAGGAAAATTCAGGATTTAAGACTGCTAGGACAATGCCCCAGACTCCCAGCAAGGTCAAGGACTACCTGTTATCTGCTGGGGCCATTCCAACGTCAGCTGATAATGTGTTTATTGCATTACTTTAGTACAGTTGACCTGCCTCACCCGGAACCCAACAGCCTAATCTGTTCACAGCTTTCTGCTCCCTGCCCAAGAAAGAATGCTTCCCCCAGGGCAGGCACCCAAGAGAGTTCTCTGGCCCTGGTCTACTCTGGAGCCCCACTTCTCTGCCCCCTCCCTCCAGGCTAGATCCTGAATTGAGCCTGGGCCACTCTTGTGAGGCTACATTCGCGGGTTATGTTGTTAATAAATAAGCTGGCTCGGTTACCCTTTGGCCAGGGCCTATGTATGAGTTAGGTGTCCTACTGGCCCCAAGGACCTCAGTGTGCCTCAGTCTTCCTGGCGTCTGCCTGCCCCCTCTTCTGAATGTCATGTCCAGCCTGGTCCCCAGTGTGGGGACAGCCCAGTCACCAGTGTGCTGCACTCCGTGGCCCACGCTCAGCACGCAGCTCAGAGACATGCGTTCGCCTGTTGCGACCCTTACGACGTGATTCTGCGGCCACAGAGTGGGGCCCGGGCTGCGGGTGACACATTCGCAGGGAGTTTGCCCCTCCACCGCCGCCTGGCTCCACCAGCTGCAGAAAGTCTCGGTACCAGAGTTTAGGGCCTGGTGGTGCAGGGGCTGCTGCCTCCTCAGCCCGTGCCAGGCGTTCGGCCTGGACCGCACTCAGCACGTGCAGCACCAGGCGTCGCAGTGGCTGTGAAAAGCCTTGTTCAACGGCGACGCACAGATACACGCCAGAGTCCTGGCGCCGCAGACCACGCAGCAACAGCCCCCGCGCTGTACGCTCAACCCGCTCCTCAGCCAGCACCTGCGTGTGAGCACAGGAACAGGAGCAAAGGGTCACTGGGAGCCAGAGCTGGGCAAGGAAAATAGGTGGTGGCGGGAACTCACTTAGAGGCTAGGTGCGCAGGTATAGGTAGCCTTCGGATGAAGATTCGATCTGGGTAAGGGGTCACTTGAATGGGAGATGAGGTAGACTAGAAACCTCAATGCGTGGGTGGGTTGAGGATCCTCTCCCTCCAGATGGTAGAGGATGGGTCAGGAGTCTAGGTGGACACAGTGGGGGCATCACTGGGCTGTGGAGTTCAGCCAAGGACTGAACCGGACGGGACCTATGGTAAGGAGTCCGTGCAGGGCCTCATTGAACTGGGCTTCTATGGGGGTACAGGCCACAGGCCTCCATAGGCAGGGCATGGCTTCTCTTAGATGGGCCTGGTTAGGAAGGGTGGAGGGGGACACACCTGGCTGTGAGCCACCTCCCCTGCACGATGGAAGGTCCACTCCACATGCGCTTGTAGCGAGCGTGGCTCACACTCCAGAAAGGCGCTGCCACTCTCCACACCTAAGACCTTCCGCTCCAACAGCGCAGGGTGAGAGGAGTCTTAAGACAAGGAGGTAAAATTCAGACAAGGTAGGGCCGGGTGTGGCAATTTTAAGGCCTGAAGGTATCTGCTGATGGAGTACTCACCCCCAGAGCACAGGGTGCTGGGGTCACCATTTCTTATGTCTTGCCTCCGGAACCGCCTGAGGGAGACATTAAAAACTGTGAGTCCTTCTCGGAAGGTGGAGGAGCAGCAAGAGACTCCCTCCCAGTGGCCAGATCCAGACTCCAAGCCAGCCCACCTCTTGGCAGTAAGCTGGAAGCGTGTGCAGGCTGATCCATCCCAAGCGCAGTAAGGATCGCGGGCCAGGCAGCATTCTGCGCAGGCGCGGCCTAGGGCTGTGCAGCGATGCAAGGCAATCTGGGCCACGCCACTCGGTGATGCTACGTAGAGCTGGTGCTAGAGGGCACAAGAGTCTCCAGTCTGAGGGCAGCCCTTACCTGGCTCCCTTCGGTCAGATAGCCTTTTCCCCACTTGACAGATGGGAACACTGAGGTCTCATTGTCTAGCAAAGCAGAAGCTTACACCTGAACTCTGGGCTGTGAAAACCAAGGAGAAGAAAGACAGTGAGGATCCTGGTGTCACAAGTTCAGTTACTCACCCTTTTAGAGGAGATCTGCATGCTGGTGATGGTGGCAGAGTCCTGAAAGAGAGGCGGGACATGGGGATCGGTGCTTAGTGGATCGGGGTGACTAGTGTCCCAGGGTGACTGGGATGAAGCCTCACCTGGAACACCTGCAGCTCTTCCAGGAGAAGGCCCTCAGAGTGAGGTCGGCTGCCCTTGGGGACTGAGATCACTTTCAGCACTGTGCCCACATCTGTAGAAATAAGGAGAGGGCGTGGCTTGCTTCTCCCTGACAAGCCAAGTGCCCGCCCACCTGTGTGCTGTAGAATATTAATTTAACTGGGCAAAGATGGGTTACATTTGTTTATGCTGGGGAATATTACTTTAACTGTGTAAAGGTGTGTTACACTTGTTTCTGATGCCTTTGTTAATGATCTAAAGATGGGTTACATTTGTTTAACTATGTAAAGGTGTGTTGCTGTTTCACCTTGCATGCCTAAGGCACCTGATTGGTCTAATGAAGAGCTAAACGGCCAACAGCTAGGCAAGAGAGGGGTAGGCGAGAATGAGGGAGACACCGGCCAGCAGACACAGAGTAGGACACACAGAAAGAAAGGTAAAAAGCCCTGAGGCAAAATGTCGATGAAGAGAAACAGGTTAATTTAAGTTAAAAGAGCTAGCCAGACACCGGAAGCGGTGGCGCACGCCTTTAATCCCAGCACTTGGGAGGCAGAGCCAGGCGGATCTCTGTGAGTTCGAGGCCAGCCTGGTCTACAGAGCGAGATCCAGGACAGGCACCACAACTACACAGAAAAACCCTGTCTCGAAAACAAAACAAAACAAAACAAAAACCCAAACAAACAAACAAGAAAAAGAGCTATGCTGAGCACTCAAAACTAACAAGTCTCCATGTCATGATTTGGGAACTGGTTGTTGACCTAAAAGCAAAAGCACACACACCTACATGCACATGAACAAGCGCAGTCTCTACCTTCATCATGGTAAGGTCATGAAAAAGTGGAAATTGTAGGTTGGACCAACTAGGGCAGCCTTCATAGCATGAGACCACAGCCCAGACAAAGATGTAGATATTAGACTAACCAAGCCCAACTTCTGCCTGCAGGCCAAGGAACCTGGAGGGGGCTCTATGTCCCACGGGCTATTGTGACGAGACCCTGACCTGTACCAATGAAGAGAACATCGTAGTGTCCATCAGCAGCTGCTACACGGTCTGCAGCGATTTGGGTGAAGGTGTACCCAGCTCCCACTTGGAGGAAGAGAGGGCGCCCCCCCATGGGCAGGACTGAGTTGTACATGAGAGGGTGGTTCCGAGCAAACTGGATAACATCATCTGGGAAGTCCTTGGTGGAACTGAAGGTGCCAAAGGTCTTGCTGGGGCACTGGAGAAGGCAAAGCAGGTCAAGCAGAGATAGACACAGGGGTTTTGTGGTCAGCCCCTCCATTCAAGGCCTCCGGGAACATGAAAGGTGGACAGGGACAAGCGCCCTGAGTATTTGAGCCTTTCCCTGGGGAGCCTTAGTCTGAAGGGGCACGTGGTCTCACCCTGCAGTGCTGTCTTACAATGGTGAGATTTCCCCACCCATACCAAAAGGAAGAAATCAGACCCCCCCCCAACAAAACCCCCAGGCCAAAGTCAAGTTCTCTACCCTTGAGACTTTGAAGCTGATTGTTGCGAGCGGTCCCTAGCAACGCACCATGCCGGGCCGTGGGTAGGGGACGCGGCCCTGGTAGGACACCCACTGATGCGTAGGCCCCTCCTTGTGAGCGAAGGGTCCCAAGAAGACTCGGCGCACATCATTCATGCTGTACACGCACACAGCAGAGCCCTGGAAGACGCCACTGCGGGCAATGAAGAGCGCAAAGTGAGGAGCCCCAGCAAGCCAAACTGACGGCCCAAGGGGACCTCTACTTCCTGCCCCTCACCTGGAGGTGGAGAAGACCGCATAGAGAAGCGGCGTTTGGCGGTCCCGGGAAGACAGAAGAAACACGTCCTCTGCAGGGAAAGGAAAGGTTGGCAAGGCAGTACACACACACCCCAGGCTCCTGGATTCTGCACCCCCTTGACTCCTCCTCCCCTGGTGCCATCCCTCGTTCAAGACACTCACGAAGTTGGTCAAAATGGGTGTCACCCTCGACTCCAGGTACTGAGCATACAAGGCGCGCCTTCAGAAATGTGGTCCATTTGTTGACCAAGCTGCGCTGGCCACCCAGGTCATTCTGCTCACAGGATCAGAAGGGATGAGGACAAGACCATAGCGGGCAAAGGGGCGGGGCAAAGGTAGCCAGGGAGCGAATGGCCCAGTGTCTCCTCACCCTGCAGATCTGGCCAACCCGGGACACAGTCATGCGCCCCATTGCCGGTGCTGCCTCCACTGCAGACTCACGGAAGAAGAAATAGATTTTATCGTCGTCGGGGTTCTCGCTCTCTGGGATCCAAAAGACCTTGACAAACTTGGGTTCTAGACAAAACAGGAGGCATGGTATCAGCGGGTCCTAGTTCTGGCCCCAACATTTAACCCATCTGCAGACTCCTGCAACTCCAAGACCTACCCTTACGATCAGCAGCTGCAAGGCAAGGAGCAGCCACGAGGGGGCAGTAGAGACCATAGCTACAAGCACAAGCAGGCTGCCCCTCTCTCCTTTACAGGGCTTCTGACCATGCCACACTGCCTTACACTTGCCAGGAAGAGGGAAATGAGTATCTGTTTTCACCTTCATTCATAAATCTTCCTCCCTAGCAAACCAATACTCCCTGTTCCTCCTTCAGTTCCTGCTGTCCCACAGTAAAGGACTCCAGCCCTTGAGAGTCTAGGTTTCCGATCAATACTAGTTCCATGAGTCTGTTTCTTTGCTGACTCTGGCCTCAGGGCCTTTGCACTAGTCATTCCCCTTACCTGGAATGTTCTTCCAATTCTGTTGGCTGGTTTTCTTGTGTTCTGGAAGCTGTTAATAACTCATACCCCTCCAGCAAGTAGCTCCCCTTCCTCAACCCAAACTCCTTTTCCCTTCTCGATTCTTTCATTGGCGTCATGGCCACTGGAATTTGACTCATCATGTATTTATTCTAAGATCCATAGACTCAAAGATGCTTGCCTGTCTCTGGGACCCTGGCCCAGGGCCTGATTATGGTAGATACTTGGGGAGTCCCCACTCTACCCATTGCTCTCCTTCTCATTGTGTGGCGCCTTCCTTATTGGAGAATGGCAGTTCCCTCCCAGGGGCCCCACCAGCTTCTCACCATTGAGCCAGCGGGAATCATGGGGTTCTGTTCGGAGACTAGGATTCTGGCCCAGGCTGCGAAAGATGGTAAAGTCTCGGCCCATGAGGTCTGCTGCCACCCCTGAATACAGTTCTTCCCCTGCAGACAGGGCAAGGGGGTGCTCAGCCAGCTGTGAACTCTCGGAGTAAAAGAAGTGCCTAGAGAGCTCTGGGGGTGCTCAGGGAGTCAAAACTATAGTGTATCTGAGGGGGTGCCCTCAGGACATGTGAAGTTCTAGAATTTCCAGTGGGTTCTAGGGTTGCGTTGGGTGCCGGCCTTTGGACTCACCCACCAGCACGGAGGCAGCCCGATGCCTCGGGTCGTAAGGACTCTTTCCCTTGCCGTCTTCAAGCTTCTTCAGGTCCAGTCTGAGCATGGGTTCCTGGCAGGTGGGGGAGCTGTTAATGCCAGGTCCTTCCCCGTGCTCCCTGCTTGCTTCCCCACTGTCCAGTCCTGGTCTTACCTCCAGGCGGTGGCCCACCTCCACAAATGCACAGGTTGGGTGGAAGGCCCCTGTGCCACAGGCCAGCAAGTGTGTGTGGTTATAGACGTGCACCAGCTTCACGAAGTTCATGCACTCCGTCTGGTAGACAGGTGGGGGTGGGGCGGGGGTGGGGGCAGACAGTCAGGCTTTCCCCAGGGAGGCAGCCCTAAGGAGCTGCAGCTCACTAGGGGTATCCCCACCCCTTCCTCTCTTCTGCATTAGCCCAGGGAAGCACTGGCATGGGCCACAGGGACTTGAGTGCCCTTCGTGACAAGTCCTGCCTATCTTCACAGGGTGGCTACATGAGGAAGTAGAGCTATGCACAGCAACCCCCGCCATGACTCAGAGGCCCCCAAGAAGAACCACCCTGACTCACCACCTCCAGACCTCATCCGCCTTGACCTCCCTGCC
>CABHPQ010132275.1:1527-17106 GCA_902168405.1 Peromyscus aztecus | reverse complement strand
TGTGTGTGTGTGTGTGTGTGTGTGTGTGTGTGTGTGTGTGTGTGTGTGTACATGACAGGGTCTCATGTAGCCGAGGGTAGCCTCAATCTTACTATGTAGCCAAAGATGACCTGGGACTTCTTACCCTCCCACTTTGATTTCCAGAGTCCTAGTATTTCAGCCATTCACCACCATGCTTGGTTTATGTGGTGCTGAGCATCAACCCCAAGGCTTCCTGCAGGCAAGGTCAGCACCTACTCACAAAGCTATATATCCCCAGTCTAGATTTTGGTCTCAAGTTTGGTAATAACTTGCTTCTCTGGGACTTAGCATTTGCTCATGTGAAACAGGGGACTTTGGGGGGCTCAATGAGACTGTACCCACAAGGGAATGCTTGAGTCTGGACCAGGGCAGGCTGGCCTGGCCCCAAATTTCAGGGACATCAAGTCACTGAGCTGCTGTAACACAGGGGAGGGGTTATATGGGGGAGCAGAGCCAGAGTGGGACTTGAATGTCACAGATCAGCTACGTCTGGCAAGGCAGTGAGAACGTTATGAAGTTTGGGGACTCTTTTGTCTCTTTCTGGAAGTAAAATGTAGATCCTCAGGGTTGAGGGTGTAGCTGGGGTACAGCCTACTTTGCTTGAGACCCTGGATTCCATCTCTATTACAAAGAGGAAAAGACTTTAAAAACCCTACGAGGAGCACCACCTGCTCGCTGTGACTGCTGGGCAGTACTCAAAGCAAGCTTAGCTTTGTTTTTAAAGTCTCTGCTGGTGAGGGTTGGAATCAGCAGTTTCCAAACTCCATTTATGCCCTGAAGTGTTCAACATTGAAGAGTATCTAAAACTCCACAATCCCCAAACAATGACAGGAATCCTGGACTCTCAGGATTTCAAAATACCAAGCCCAGGGGGCTGGACAGATGGCTCAGCAGTTAGGAGCCCTGCCTGTTCTTCCAGAGGTCCTGAGTTCACTTCCCAGTAACCATATGGTGGCTCACAACCATCTATAGTGGGATATGATGTCCTCTTATGACATAATGGTGTACATACAGGTACATAATAAATAAATCTTTCCAAAAAAATACCAAGCCTATAAAGTTTCAAGCTCCATGCGGAGCTCCAGGTATATCTATAGGAAATAGTTATCTGGGGCCCAGAGAGGTGGACTCCCCTGCTTAAGGTCACAGACAGGTTTGGATGCCATATCAAGTTTTTTGGGTTATTATTATTATTATTAGAATAGGTCTCATGTAGCCCAGACTGGCCTTGAGTTTAACATGTAGCCAAAGATGATCTTGAACTTGTGACATTCCTGCTTCCACCCTCTGAGTGTTGAGATTACAGGTGTGTGCCACCATACCCAGTTGGTGTAGTGCTGGCAATTGCATGCTGGGCAAGAAAGTGTTCTACCAGCTGAAACGCGTCCGCAGCCTTCGAGTCCAGATGTTGACCGTGCGATTCCTTATGTGCTGACATTGGACGCAGCGCCTAACCCTTGCTGGGCACGCACTCTAGACGGGCTCTTACCCCAAACCCAGGCTTTGTGATACCTAGCTAAGAAATAGGACGTGTTTACCGGCTAATTATCTTCACCAGGCAACTTTTTTGATCGAGCCTGGTGACACTTTAAAGTTCTGCACAGGTCTTCACCTTGTATTCCAGACACCTCCACACAAGCCAGTCCGGGTTCAAAGAGAAGGGCCCCAGGGTGGGAAGCCTGGGAGTTAGAGAGGCGGGTGGGTGAGCTGCGCTTGGCACTCAGCCTCCGGACTGTAGTAGCACTGCCAGTCAGCTGGTCTAACCCTGCTATGTTCTCAACCAGAGATGAGAAACCTGAAGCCACAAAGGATTGGCTTAAACATGGGGATTTTTGTAGCTTTAGATCGAATTGAATTCAGAGTCCATGCTGGCTCTGGGTCTGCAAGACCCGGAGGGGTACGAGAGTGGCGAAAAGCAGGAACCCCATCGCCCGCCTCGGGGTCCCCACTCCACCCTGCTGCCCTGGGTAGCATCCCTCTTGGCAGGTCCTGGGGAACCCGCATAGGGGAATGGGGTGGTGTTGGAGGGAGGAACAATGGTGCCCTCCCCTCCCTCTCCTCGCTCCTCTCCCTACCCAGCTGGCTGGAGGGTGGGGTCTCCCCGCCCCGCCTCCCCGCTCCTCCCCCGACCAGGCGATGAGGTAATCGCGCCGCTGAGAGGCACGCGCAGCCGGTGCCCAGCCCGGTCGGTCCCGCGCCCCTGCCCCTTCGGCCTCCACCCCCGGCACGCTCGGGGGACCTGGGTCTCCCGGCCGCACCATGACGGAGCGCTGCAGCCTGTGGAGTGCGCTGTCCGCAGCAGCCTGCTGCTTCTACCGGGGCTCACTGGTGCAGGTGCAGGTGAGGGGGCGGCGCGGGGACCCGGGTCACTGCGCCCGGCCGCTGTGATGGGGACTGCAGTCCGAGAGCATCCCCGCAGGGTTGTGCGGGTCCGGCCATGGGCGAAGGGAGGGGGCGGGGTCGCTCCAAGCTCACCTCGGAGTACCCAGGGCGTTCCGTGGGGCGCGGGTCCAGCGGGTCATTCCTTCGACTCTGGACTGCAGGAGACGTGGGAGCGAGTTGGAGCTGGGACTCGGGCTGGGAGGTGGGCTTCCTCCAGTACGCTGTCCCTGCTGCTGACCCCGGGCCACCTGAGTCCCCATTGTACCAGGGACGCAGAGCTGGTGTCTAGAAGCTGAGTTAGGGGCAGTATGCTACAGGGCACGCGGCGGAGACCACGGTGTCACCATCCTCCTGCCATATGGGTGGGTTCAGGGTGTTGGGGGTGCAGGTCTCCCAGCCCAGTTGGCCCAGCAGTGCAGGGGCTCGCAGCGGCGGTGCGAGGGTTAAACGGAAGGGGGTGGAGGGGAGGACCTGGACCCCGCCTCTCTGCGGAGCATCCTCTGGGGTAGCTGTGCCAGGGGTTGAGATACCTAAGGGAGCTGGGGAGTAGTGATGGGCACTGGCTGGTGGGAGGAGGCTGAGACCCTGACAGAGGTTCTCTACACTCCTGCCTCTCGGGCTTCCTGGGAGACGCGGGGCACCTCACCTCTGAGCTCCCCCAACCTCACACACACACTTGCTCCGAGCCCGCCTGAATGACGGCCCCGCCGCCAGCGGAGCGCAGCATCCCCGCACGGGCCAATCAGGCGTGCGCAGGCCGGGAGGCGGTGAGATCATCTCTGGCCAATCGCAGTGCTCCGAGCTCAGGGATGCTGCATTTGCACCTACCCCCCCCCCCAACTCTTGGCAGCTGAGGACCCTGAGGCCCAGGGTGAGGAGGAGGTCACAGGGGTCCTAGGGCTTCCTACCCCCAGGTATGTAGGAGGTTGGTCCCTTCAACCTCAACTCTGACTTTTGATTAGGGCTGAAAATGAGGTGCCAGTCTCCAGAACCCTTTTACAGATGAAGCCACTCAGGCCCAGCCAGGGGAAGTGACTTGCCCAAGGTCACACAGTGTTGTGTCCACGTTCTTTGGGACAGTCTGCCCCTACTTTGCTCCAGAATTGGGAGGGGGGTTCCAATGTGTGCTCTGTTAAGAGCAGAGAGTGGTGTGTGTGTGTGTGTGTGTGTGTGTGTGTAAGGCTGGGTACAGGATCCATTTCCCTGTGCCTCTCACCTTTCTTTCCCAGAATCCTGTGAGGTTCGAAGGGGTGGGGTGGGAGGAGGCCTGGGCTGGTGTGAGCGCTTCAGAATAAAAGGGAGGAGGCTAATGACCCTAAGGAATAAGAAGACCTCTTGGAGAAGTGTGGGAGTCTGAGAAGGCCCAAATCTCCGCTTTGCCAAGCCCTCTCTGCCCTGGTAGGGCATTGATTTCTACTGTGCTGTGGGCAGAGGCCTTGCAGCAAGTCCAGCCCCAGTCCCTGCCTTTCCCCTGTGCGACCAGATGACTCCTTCTGTCTCCAGAACTCGGAAGGCATCTCAGACCCACTGCCACATGCTCCTGTTTCTGCTCTAGCTGCCTTTCAAAGCACGAGCCATCCTCCTCTCAGGATTTCCACCGGCCTTCTTCCCTTACACTCAGCCACGGGCCACCTAACACCCCTTCCTTGTTGCCGGTCAGTGCTCATGCTCCTCCGCCACTGACGGCAGCGGAGTGAGCCTGACACCACACTGCATTGTTCTGAGGCTTCTGGGTGGTTTCCCAACTCCCCAGGCAGTGCCACAGATCTGTCCAACTTGCCCCACCATCCATAGACCCAAATCTGCCCACAGCACCCCCCCACCTTTGCCTCAGGCCTTCCCTTCACATCTGGCTTCTACCAGTCTCTGGACACTGCATCTCTGAAGATGTAGACGCCTGGAATTGAGTGGGGGTCTGCACGGCTCCTCTAGGACAGTGGACTATCCTGGTCACCTTGGGCTCAGCCCCAGCATAGTGCCCAAGTTGAGGCTGGTCCATGTTGAATGACTGAAGTTGGAGAAGTCTAGCTGTTACTGGAGCTGGAATCATGGTTGTTGGGAAACAGTGGAGATAAGGGTGAAGTCTGTGTGGAGTGTGGGGCTTAGGTCTGGAAATGTCTGAGGAGTGGCTTGCCACACACTAGAAGTAGCCAGGAGAAACTCCATATACTGGCCTTACCTGTCTGTACACTTCTGACCAGTTCTAGAATGTGTGTCCTGGAGCAGCCATCTTTAGGGACTGGTAAAGCCGTACAGTGACAAGAGTAGCCGTGAGGTGAGGCAGATCCTGGAGTCCCACTCATTTTACTGAGGAAAGAGTTAAGGCCTAGACTGCTCAGGGTGAGCTTGCCTCTACCATGGGGTGTGCCTGGCCATGGGACTCTCCTGGCGATAAGATCCCTGGGGTTGGGTAACCTCTAAAACCAGGGCTGCCCACCATAGGTAGCTGGGAAGGTAGAGCCCTGGGCTCTACTTCAGTGCGTGACCTTAGACGCCCCACAGGGCTACACTTTCCAATCTGGCAGGATCACTTGAGATTGCAAGGGGAGGGGCCTGGAAGACTGTAATGGGCAGTGAGGATGTCTGTGAGGGTCCCTGCCCATGTTATGTCTGCCTTCAGCCCTTCTTCACCACGCACATTCCCGGATGTAGCCTCATCTGTTCAGCCAGTTGGTCCAGACACTTGCTGCCTGTCAGACTGACTTGTAGGCGGCCTCTCTTCAAGATGGCCCTGCTGTCTCTAGAGGGGTTTTGTGCCGGTCTCCTTCAGAAAGTCCCTTGTCTGTCCCTCACCTCACAGACTCAATCCTCTGGCCAGGAGAGAGCGAGGGCTCTTTGGCGCTGTCCAGCACCCTGGTGCTGATGGCAGCCACCTCCTTCCTTCAGCTCACCTCTTAGCTCGGGACTTACTGGAGAACAGGGCCTGACTTGTGTGTCGCTGCAGCCAGCCCTTGCATAGGTGCTTCTGGTAGGATAAATTGAGATTTTGCTCTAGCTGGGATAGGGACCCACGGGTGAGGAGCCGCGGCAAGTGTTTTGGTGTTCTCGTCAATCCCAGGGTTAAAGGTGACCTGGGGCAGGATGAGTTGGGAGGAAAAGAGATGCCAATCTCGCTATCCCCATGCAGTTCTCCAAGGAGAAGTACATTCTCGACTCCTCACCGGAGAAACTGCACAAGGAGCTGGAAGAAGAGCTGAAACTCAACAGCACAGACCTCCGCAGCCATGCCTGGTACCACGGACGCATCCCTCGTGAGGTGAGCAGGCCCCAGGCAGGGATCTCAGCCCTGGACCCTTCCACCCACACCTTTGCCAACCTCAGCCCGGGCTCCAGTCACCAGAGAGGCTCTGGCATGTTCATTGGTGAGGATGAGGCTTAGCTTTACCATTTACTGTGTGACCTTGAGAGAGTCATGTCAACCTCGAGGCCCTGGCATCCTCATCTGGACAGTGGAGAGCACGCCCCTTCAAAGGCAGTTGTGCACTACATAGTGAGACTCTCTCTCAAAAGGGAGGGACTATTGTGAAGGCGAAGTGAGTGAATGCAGCTAAGGTAAGATGTCCGGCACCCGTGAACGTGAGCACAAGGAGTGTTGTTCTTACTGTGTTTGGTTATTCCTGGCTTATAGGTCAGCCTCATGTGAGTTTGGTTAGAGAACAGCTTTTGGGTTTTTCGAGACAGGTTTCTCTGGGTAGCCCTAGCTGTCCTGGAACTCACTTTGTAGACCAAACTGGCCTTGAACTCAAGAGATTCACCTGCCTCTGCCTGAGTACTGGTAATCCAGGCATGCACCACCACTGCCTGGCTGAGAACATCAATTTTGGGGCCACTCGGTTTTGGCCATGTTGAGTATCTGGGCTTAGGGGACTTTGTAAATCACAGACCTGGACTGATGGGTCACCTGGTCCTGTGCCCTAGCACAGGGGATCAAGTTTGTGAAGATGGATAAATAAGGTGGCAGCTTCGTTGGAGGCTGGTGGCTCTAAATGTGTGCAGAGCATCAGGCCTTTCACAGAAGTGTAAGGACAGAGTGCTGTGCAGAAATGCAGGCGGTCACCAGGAAGGGTCCTGAGTGGAGCCCTTGGGAGACACGCAGGTTCATCAGCTGTATTCTAGGCAGAGAGGGCATCTCAAGGGAGCAGACACACCCAGAGCTGGGGTGTGTCCTGGGGTCTGGAGTGGGTAGAGGTGAGAGTGTCTGGAACTCACTTTGCTTGGCAAGAACCCCAGGAGTGGCTGGGTCTGAGACCTAGGTCTCTAATCACAGTGACTCCAACATTTCCAGTCCTTGTGCCCTGTGTGTATTCCAAGTGCCACCTCCTGTCATCCCTGAGCCTCTGTGCCCCGACCCATGGCCTCAACTGAGGTGCCACCTCGGAATCTGGTTCTAAGCTTCAGATGTCTGATGTCTACTAACTGCTCTGGATGCTGTCTTGGTGTCCCCCGTTCAAAGTCACCATGTCCCCTGACCCTGGTTCTGGTATTCTGGTAAACTTGGTTCCTCCATACCTTCTGTAGGTCTCTGAGACCCTGGTGCAGCGCAACGGTGACTTCCTCATCCGTGACTCACTCACCAGCCTCGGGGACTATGTGCTCACGTGTCGCTGGCACAATCAGGCCTTGCACTTCAAGATTAACAAGGTGGTGGTGAAGGCGGGTGAGAGCTACACCCACATTCAGTACCTGTTTGAGCAGGAGAGCTTCGACCATGTGCCTGCCCTTGTGCGCTACCATGTGGGCAGCCGTAAGGCCGTGTCCGAACAGAGTGGGGCCATCATCTACTGCCCCGTCAACCGCACCTTCCCACTTCGCTACCTCGAGGCCAGCTATGGCTTGAGCCAGGCCAGCAGCAAGGCCGCCAGCCCTGTCAGCCCCTCAGGCTCCAAGGGCAGCCACATGAAGAGACGAAGCATTACCATGACCGATGGGCTCACCTCTGACAAGGTCACCCGCAGCGATGGCTGCCCCAACAGGTCAGTCAGGTCCCCACTCTCCCGGTTTGTTAAATGGGGTGTCAATAGTGAGAAAGAAGGGAGAGGTCCAGCTTCCCTGAGCTACGTGGGGCTCTGTGCAGGGGAGTGGAGGCTGGAACACAGGTTTGCACTCGCTGAGGGCGCCAGTGAGAGGCTGTCTATGCAGACAGCAGGGTCTATGGTCTGATTTACAGAGACTGTGAGGGTAAGCTGGGTTCCGGCCTGCGTGTCTCTTCCTGTCACTCCTCTGGGGACAGGAAAGACAGAGGAGCTGAGAAGCCTCAGCTTAGCCAGGTGTCCCCAAGCTGTGTCTCCGTGTTGCTGAGCCTAGAAGAGAATTTTGGGTAGGGATAGAGAGGGAAAGCAGGGTAACGGAGGGAGGAGGTAACTAGAAAGTAAGCAAGTGGAAGCAGATGCTGGGTCAGGGTCTGTGGGAGTCGGGGGAGTTGGGACCCGCTATTGGTGAGCTGTGGTCAAGGCCAGCTGGGGCCAGGGCTGGGGAGTCATCTCTTTCACCTTAGCTCTTCCTTCTCCAGCTTTTGCATTTGCCCATTGAGAGACTGAACTTGACAATCACTTTTTCTGCTTCTGAAGTTCAGGGGGTGGGGAGTAGGGTCCTATGGTGGGTCAAGTCCCCTGATTTCTGACCTCTGGGCTCATGGAATCCCTGTCTACAGCACCTCACTACCCCATCCTCGGGACTCCATCAGAAACTGTGCCCTCAGCATGGATCAGATCCCAGATCTACACTCACCCCTGTCTCCTATCTCCGAGAGTCCCAGCTCCCCTGCCTACAGCACCGGTAAGCTGCAGAGGAGGTGGGCTGAAGCCCTACTGTCTTTGGTGGGCAATGTCTGTTACCTGTGTTTCTGCCTCCATGCTGGAAGCCGTGCCCTCAGGAATGTGCTAGAAAAGCCTGTGGCAGAATTGCTGGTGTTGATACATAAGCAACTGTTCATGCGGCCACCGTTGATAGTGTTCCCGTGGGTGCCAGGCAATGGGCACAAAGTGGGTTCTCAGTGTGAGCGCTAGGAGGGAGGAAGAGGGCTGGAGGGGCAGCCTGGGGCCAGGGCACTCATGCCACAGTGCTTGGCCCCAGCAGGCCAAGTTCCCAAAGTTCCCTTGCAGCTGCCTTAGCAAGGACCTGGTAACAAGTGCATCCCCAGGTCCTAGTGTTAGCTTAGATCAGGCTAACCCAGGCTAATGTGCTCTGCTGCTGTTTGTTTGTTGTTTGAGACAAGGTTTCTCTGTGTAGCCCTGGCTGTCCTGGAACTCTGTAGACCAGGCTGGCCTCAAACTCACAGAGCCCCACCTGCTTCTGCCTCCCAAGTGCTGAAATTAAAGGTGTCTAACAAACCTAACCTAACCACTCAGCAAACATTTTACATTTCCGAGCAGTTGAAGATATATAACATAATTGAAATCATGGTATACTGTGCTTATAAATTCAAAGAAAAGTAAAAATATGCCCCCAGTTTATTTCTGAAAACATAGCAAAACAAAACCCAAACTGTCCAACAAAATGTCTTACCCCCTAAGTGTTCAAAGAGCTGTGACAGGGGCTGTCTCCTGGGAGCCTGGGCCTGGCGGAAGCGCTCTGTGCTTCTGGAACGTTGCCCTGTGCCCGTTGCCGTGTGCCTGTTGCCCTGTGCCCGTTGCCGTGTGCCCGTTGCCCTGTGCCCGTTGCCGTGTGCCCGTTGCCCTGTGCCCGTTGCCGCGTGCCCGTTGCCGCGTGCCCGTTGCCGTGTGCCCGTTGCCGTGTGCCCGGAGGCTCCCTTTAACTTCAGGCCACTGGCTTCGTTGTTGCACACACTTGCTTTCAAAACAGCACTTCCAGGGGAGAACAGTTATATTTTCACTTCCATGTTTCTAGACAGAGACACTGTGTAGCCCTGGCTGGCCTGGGGCTCACTATGCAGACCAGGCTGGCCTCAACTCCTAGAACTGTGACTGCTTCTGCCTCATGAGTGCTGGAATTAAAGGTGTGCACCACCACACCTTATGTTTATTTTCTTTTAACTAGAAGTATGTAACAGGACAATTTCTTTCTTTTTTTGGGTGGGGGGAGGGAGGTGTTTCAAGACAGGGTTTCTCTGTGTAATAATCCTGGATGTTCTGGAACTTGCTTTGTGGACCAGACTGGCCTCCACTCACAGAGATCTGCCTACCTCTGCTTCAAGAGTGCTAGGAGCAAAGGTGTGTGCCACCTCTGCCCGGCTTAATGGGACAATTTCTAAGCTTCAATCCTAGCCCTATCCCTTGCAAACTGAGTGACCTCAGGCATCTCTTACATTCTCTGAGCTTTTTCTCAGCTGTAGATTGGGGACCATAAAAGTCCTTACTGCCATAGAATGGGTCATTTTGTTTGTTTTTTGAGAAAAGGTCTCACTATTAAGGTTCTTGGCTGGCCTGGAACTTGCTAAGTAGACCAGGCTGGCCTTGAATTTACAGAGCCTTGGTTGTCTCTGCCTTGTGAGGGCCAGGATTTCAGGTATGAGCCACCACACCTGAGTTATTGTTTTGTTTTTAAATTACTTTATATTTATGTCCTTATGTGTGTGTGTGGTGTGGGGGGGACACAAATGGGCAACAGCACGTGTGTGGAGGTCACATGACAACTTCTCAGAGTGCTGTCTGTCTTTCCACTGTGTGGGTCCCAGGGACCTAACTGGTCCTTAGACCTCGTGACAAATGCCTTTGCTCACTGAGCCATCTAGACACCCCCCCCCTTTTGAGACAGGTGCTCTCTAAGTACCTCAAGCTGGTTTGGAACTCATTAGCTCTGGCTGGTGTCCACTCAAGGCTGTCCTTCCAGCTCTGCCTCCCCAGTGCTGTGGTTATAGATGTGTGCCACCATGGCTGGCATTCACCTCTTTTTGTTGGTGGCTTTACTGTTGACAATGAGTCTCCAGCACTTTACCAGCTCTGGGCACACACCCACATCCAGTAAATCATCATTGCTAACGTGTTGGGTGTTAGTTCTACAGGCACAATAGACTTCTGCAGGCTTAGCTTCCCTGGACCTCCTTTGTGGCTTTCTGATGTTGCAGCCTCTTCCAGACAGGGCCATGCAAGCCCCATTGGCTCAGGGAACTGCTGAGTATCACAGGTCTGCCCCTACACGCTGGGAGGTGGGGACACCACCTTCTTACACAGGATGGAGACTGTTCTTCGGGGAAATAGAGAAGGTGGAGCTCCATTTTTAAGGGCAGCTGAGATAACTAGTCTTCTTCCTCCTCTCTGCAGTAACCCGTGTCCATGCTGCCCCCGCCACCCCCTCTACCACAGCACAGTCTGCCTCACCAGTTGCCCGCCGCTCCAGTGAACCTCAGCTATCTCACGGAAATGCTCCAAAGCCTCCTGGGGAGTCAGACAGGGGCCCCCATGCAAGCCCTTCTCACACCCTCAGCAAAGCCTCGCCATCACCATCACTCAACAGCTACGGTGACCCGGACTCTGGTCATTACTGTCAGCTCCAGCCTCCTGTCCGTGGCAGCCGAGAGTGGGCAGCAGGAGAGGCCCCCCGGAAGACCAGAAGCTCTGGAGAGAGGCAAAAGGAACTGTCGGAAAATGGGGTCTCTGATGGGGAGTGGGGCAAGACCTTCACGGTCCCTGTAGTAGAAGCCACCTCTTCTTTCAACCTGGCTACCTTCCAGTCACAGCTGATCCCCAAGGAGAACCGGCCTCTGGAGGTGGGGCTTCTGCGCAAGGTCAAGGAGCTGCTGTCAGAGGCCGATGCCAGGACACTGGCCCGGCATGTCACCAAGGTTGACTGCCTGGTAGGTGTTAGGAATGCACTTGGGAGGGGACAGCACCTTTGTGTTCTGACTTTGGGGTCAGGAGTCAGGATGGTGAGGGACTGATTCTCAAATACCCCAAGGACAGTGAAGCCAGTGGCCCGGCTTCTGACGTCTTGGTTCTGGGACTCTGGGTTTACCTATCACCTGGCACCTGGGCCTCCATTTTTTTCACTTAGATTGTTTTGTTAGAATCTCACAATGTAGCTGTGGCTGGACTGGAACTCACTCTATAGACCAGGCTGGCCTTGAACTCACAGAAATCCACCTGCCTCTACCTCCCAGCGCTGAAATTAAAGGCATGCGCCACCAGCCCTGCCCATTTTCTTCTTTTAAAAAGCCAAAACCAAGATATTCCTACAGCCTCTAGATGTTGGCTTGGAATGAGGATTGACGTTTTGGGGGAACGTAGAGAATATCCTGGCTCCCGCCTGAAGAAAGTCAGTGGCTGCTTTAGGGAAGAGAGAAACCTGGTCCCGCCCCCACACCCTCTAGTGGACAACAAAGCAAACTGTCAAGGTCCCCTGATGTGAGGTTTCGACCCTGCTATGAGCCCCCGTTCTTTCCGTACCTCAGTTTCTCGCTCTGTAGTTTGGGGTGTATGCTGGTCTGAGAAATCAGGAAGTGAGAAAAGAACAGAAGTGGGCGAGAAGAGGGAGAAACTGGGTTGCAGGCCCAAGTGTATGAACTTGGGCAGTTCCCTCCCTGGGCCTTGGGTTGGCAATCAAGGATAATGGCATCCTGGCTCTTAATCTTTTTTAAAATTTTATTTATTTATATTTTATGTATGAGTGCTCCGCATATATGCCTGACGCCAGAAGAGGGCATCAGATCCTATTACAGATGGTTGTGAGCCACCATGTGGGTGCTAGGAATTGAACTCAGGTCTTAACCACTGAGCCATCTCTCCAGCCCCCTGGCTCATAATCTTAAGTGAGTATTTAACATGGTATATACCTCTGGGCATTTTTCCATTCCCCATTTTACAGATGGGGAAACTGAGGCTCACTCAGCAAGGGGGAAATCACTTGCTCCATGTTCTCAGTGGGGCTGGGATTCAACCCGCCCCCTGCCCTGCACCCCGGCCTCGTAGTCAGGCGACCCTCTAAGATGAAGCTCTGACTCCCAGATGGCTTGGGCCAACCCTGACAGGAAATTAATCAGCCCTTTGGGCGTCTTTGCAGGTTGCTAGGATACTGGGCGTTACCAAGGAGATGCAGACCCTAATGGGAGTCCGCTGGGGCATGGAGCTGCTCACCCTCCCCCATGGCCGGCAGCTGAGACTAGACCTGCTGGAAAGGTAAGGTGTGCACCAGCCCACGGCTACCTTACGGGCTGTCCCAGGGCTTCTGACCACTCCTCCCATCCCATTAGCCAATCGCGGCCCCTTGGTATTCGGCTCAAAGCCAGCTTCATTTCCTAAAGACTGCAGCTTATCGATCGGTTTCTTTTCTCGCATACCCATGTCTATCAACCTTGGCCCCGCCCACCATTGCTGTCCACTGTGTTCATTCTAAAACTCTGCCTTTTGGATTCCGCCGGTCAATTACAAGCCCCTTCTCCTGGCATCCCAATCACGCCCCTAACTTATACTGTCCAATTGGGCTCCCTTCGCCTTGCCTGTCACTCTGACTGCGCCCCTTAGTCCTTACTCTGTGCTTCCGGCCGCGGCGTTTGTCACGTCCCCTCTGATCCGACCTCTCTCACAGGTTCCATACCATGTCCATCATGCTGGCAGTGGATATCCTGGGCTGCACAGGCTCCGCGGAGGAGCGGGCAGCGTTACTGCATAAGACTATCCAGCTGGCGGCTGAGCTGCAGGGGACGATGGGCAACATGTTCAGCTTCGCCGCGGTCATGGGCGCCCTGGAGATGGCCCAGGTACTGCAGGGTCCGGGGCATCCACTAGGCTATCTGCTAGAGGCCCGGGCCGCGTTCTCCCCGGGGTGGGGTGGGGGCGATAGGAAAGACTGTGCATGGAAAATACAAGAGCTTCCAGAGTCTCTAGGCTCCCTCTGTGAAAGACCAACCAGGAGAGTCGAGTCCTCCTAGGTGTTATGATCTGATCCCTTCTCTGGGCCTCTGTTTCCCCACCTGTAAAATGAATTAGAAACGGCGAGGTTAAAGAATATGCAGTGTGTTGGTGGGGCGGGGTGGAGGGTGGGCTGTAGAGATGGCTCAGCCTTTAAGAGAGCATACTGTTCTTGCTAGACGATGCAGGGTCCATTCCCAGTCCCCATGTTAAACAGCTCACAACTGCTTGTAACTCCGACTCCCCCTTCTAGTCTCCACAGGCACTTGCATGCACATGATGCACAAAAATACAATAAGGCACACACACATGCACATAAAAAAAGTCATTTAAAAAATAGAACATATAGCCATGTGGTGGTGGTGCACGCCTTTAAACCCAGCACTTGGGAGGCAGAGCCAGGTGGATCTCTGTGAGTTCGAGGCCAGCCTGGGCTACAGAGTGAGTTCCAGGAAAGATGCAAAGCTACACAGAGAAACCCTGTCTCGAAAACAAAAACAAAACAAAACAAAAATAGAACGTACAGTGGGACCAGGATACAACTCAGTTAATCGAGTGCTTGCCAAGCATGAATTTGATTGCCAGCACCTCATAAACCAAGTGCTTGTAACCCCAGCACTCGGGAGGTAGAAGCAGGGGTATCAGAAATTTAATGCATGACACCCTGCTTCCAAACAACCAGGACATACAATGTCTATCATTTGATGAGCTTCCTGCGCGCTCACTTCCACACAGCACTCCTCAATCAGCCCGCGAGGGAGGTCCTGTATTGTCCTATCTTACAGCGTGGGCATCTGCGGCAGAGAGTAACCAGGGGAGGTTACCCAGCCCAAAGCTAAGTTAGGATTTGTAAAATGTGTTGCAATGGCTTCACGGAAGACATGAAACAGTTTAACACCATTACCCATTTCACGAGTGACAGCCAGAAAAATAATCATTATCCTAACATCTGGGTGTTCATTCAGTGGGGTGGCCTGTGGCCAGCTGCCGCTGGAGACTCCTTCCTCAGCCATTCTCTAATAGTCTGGTCTTCCCAGATCTCGAGGCTGGAACAGACATGGGTGACCCTGCGGCAGCGACACACGGAGGGCGCCATTCTGTATGAGAAGAAACTCAAGCCTTTCCTCAAAAGCCTCAATGAGGGCAAAGGTACTTTACGGCCCCATCTTGCTGTGTGAGTTTGCATAGGCTTCAACCTTCTCTGGGCTGCTAAAGTCTTTCATGGGGTGGCGAGGGTGAGAGCTTGACTTCTTTACTTTTCCCCATGGGGTAGCCAGGTACGTCCTGTCCACATCCAGGGTGGGGTCACCAGGGAAAGAAGGGACTGTCCCATGTGACCTCCGTGCCCCTCCTGGGGCCTCAAGCATCTCTGGGGCTGTAGTGGGTGGCAGGGTCTTCAGGTCTAAGTGCACGCTGCCCCTCTCCACAGAAAGCCCCCCACTGAGCAACACCACATTTCCACATGTGCTGCCATTCATTACCCTATTGGAGTGTGACTCTGCCCCTGCCGAGGGTCCTGAACCTTGGGGCAGCACAGAGCATGGCGTGGAGATTGTGCTAGCCCACTTGGAGGCCGCCCGCACTGTGGCACACCACGGAGGCCTTTACCACACCAACGCCGAGGTCAAGCTGCAGGGTGAGTAGCTGCTGGGTCCCAAGGATCCTGCCCTCCCTGGCTTCCCCTCACCACCCTGTCTGTGATGCTTCCCTGTCTCCAGCCACTGACATTTTCTACACCTCAGTCATGACTCCTGGCTCCCTAATCTAGTCTATCTCGTCACTCATGCGTTCCACAAGCAGTTGTTGGTGAGGCCATCAAGTGGGGTGGGCTGAGAGACACTGGGCACCTTTGCCTTGGGCCTCGGTGCTCTTATCTGGGAAGTAAGCAGCTGTCTTTCCACAGCTGTTTGCAAGGTGCCCAGCCAAGGCCCAGGACGAAGACAGACCTGCCTAGTCTTCAAGGAGCCTTGGCTGGGGGAACATAGAATTCTGGGAAAGGAGCAGAGAAAGTAGCTTCAAACAATGTCTCTTTTCCTGCTTTGGGCATTATTTAGACCACAAAAAACCCAAAGGGTGCACACCTGGCATGCAAAGCCCTGGGTTCAATCCCAGCACTCAGACAGAGCATCAGTAGTTCAATATCACCCCCAGCTTCATACTGAATTCAAGGTCAGCCTGGAATGCAGGCAGTTCTCTGAGTTCAAGGCCAGCTTGGTCTACATAGCAAGTTCCAAATATACAGGGAGACTATCTCAAATAATAATAACAATAACAATAAAGATTTAGAAAATTATCCACTTGCCCAGAGATACATGGTGTGAATATTCTAGTTTATCTTTTTCATCTTTTTCTTTTCAGAAAGAAAAGAATTATA